>JABJVR010000052.1:3662328-3726426 GCA_025773905.1 Chitala chitala | reverse complement strand
TGTGTGTGTGTGTGTGTGTGTGTGTGTGTGTGTGTGTGTGTGTGTGTGTGTGTCTGTCTGTCTGTCTGTCTGTCTGTGTGGGGGGGGGCTTTTAGCTCTTAGTGCAGACTGTGTAGTCACTGGTGTGTAAGTGATGTACTTATGTGAATATAAGAAGTTAGGTTTCTGTTAACATTTTGGTGTAATCGTCACTCAAAAAAAAAACAGCTATGGCTCAAAGTTGTCTTGGCATCTTTTTGAGCAGTCAGATGGTTTTATTTTCTGCATAATTTTTATGTGCTTATGGTGACTTTTACAAGCTCATCTTAACAACGTGTACATCGCTAGTCCTCTCACTTTTATCCCCCCCCCATATTAAACTTTGGCCCCCACATCTGTGCAGTGGTGTGACTGTGACTGGCTGAAAAGGAAAGCATATTGTGTCCTATACTAACTGCCCGCTCCTCTATAATCCCTTTGACTGAACCCCCTTTTCCAAAAAAAAAAAAAAAAAAAAAAAAAAAAAAAATGAACCTTTTACAATCAATGCAAATTGATTTTGCAATTCGATGGTGACCCCTCAACCCCTCTGGCTGGCCATGGTAATTTCTTTCTGCACCTGATAAGCTACCTGTTCCATAATAAATCAATTGTAATTAGTTTGAGGGGGACATGGTTGACAGTGGACAGACTAAGCTGAGTTTTCATATGGAGCTACTGGCTCTGTTTTATTCTTTTTTTTGTTCTCTCCTTTCATTTTTCCCTCCACTCATTTTGGCCTCTCCCCGATCCCATCTTGCGAAATGCGTCCGTTGTACGCAGTGCCGCTGGCCCGGAAGGCCGAAACGGCAACGCTGACCTTGGCAACTTGGGCTGCTGCAAGCATCCTTTGTTAGACGACCTTGAAAAACGCCTGATGTGAACAGTGCAGTCAGGTCATTCAAACAGACCCATTTCTGACACCAGTCATCCACTGTGTCGCCCTTCCATGTATGCATTGTTGAGACAATGTACGTCATTTGAATACTGCAAACATGTAATTTATTAATTAGTTGAGTAATGGAGGAAAGGAAAGGTGAACTGCCAGAGTATGGGGGCAGGCTGATGGTACTGTTCCAGTTTAGTCCAACGTGCCTCCTTATTTGTGCTGGTATTTCAGCAAGGTGACTATTCCACCCTTCCCACACACCCTCACTGGTACTTTTTGTATGTTTTTTGCCATGGTTTTTTATGTCTTTAAATGTGCAGTGTACTCCTGGACAGGATATGTCCAATCCACAGGTGAAAAGGCTTCATTCAGCAAGGCATGCCAGTGGGTGAAAATCTGAAAAAGATCATGCACTTTGGCTGATTTAGCTGCGTCTCCTTACGCAGCTTGTGTGTTAACACGTTGTTGTACAGTCAGTCGTTAACAGATTAGGTTGCAGCGATAGGTTATGTATTAAGGGATTGATGTACAATCACAGTTTGTGTTAATGCATTGGTGTGCAGTCATAGTTCATGTGTTTATGGACTGGTGTGCAGTCACAGCTTATGTTTTAATGGATTGGTGTGCAGTTACAGCTTATGTGTTAATGGATTGGTGTGCAGTCACAGCTTATGTGTTAATGGATTGGTGTGCAGTCACAGCTCATGTGTTAATGGATTGGTGTGCAGTCACAGCTCATGTGTTTATGGATTGGTGTATAATACACAGTTGATAGGTCTGCTGCTGATGCCAACCCATCTCACCCAATTATCTGCCACAGAGCGAGCTCTCTGTGGGAGATTCCCACAAACGCATTGGTGTTCCCTGTTAGCCGGGAGACATCAAAGGGCAGCACAAAGGCAGGGGGTGGAGAGGGCTGAAGTTAAACACTAAGAGGGCTGGATGTGACGTGAAGAAGGTGGGGAGGGTGACACATGCCACCAGGTTGGAGTGGTTTGGGGATTTGGTCTGATCCTTTCCTGCCTGGCATTAGATGAACTCCACATAACTTTGCTCTCTTCCTATCCCACACCACATGATAAGTTACAAGACTGTTTAAAATCAGACCTCCTTTAAGCAGTTCTTATCGCTAGCATCTATTTTTAAAGCATTGATGTTATAGGTCTGATACTTCTAACAGTTTATGAGCAGCTTTTATTCACAAGTTTGTCACAGGCTGAGCTGTGTTTTACATACACACACGTGGATTTATTAGAGAGCCAATGATACAAATTCCTCCTTTGAAGACTGAGCCATTTGCGTTCATCATTTGTGGTCAAGCTGATCAGACCATGTTCAACAATTGCTCATGTAACAGTCACTCTAGAAAATTTAATGTTTAACGTTGACTTATCTTATGGCAAAAGGGAGCGCCCCCACCACACCAAACCAGACCAGTACAGCTCCATGGTGAAACATGGGCTTTGTTCCCATCAGTTGTTCAGATAGTGCCCCCCACCCCCCCATCCATCAGGTCTCCCTCTGGCCCTTAACCCTCCATTCAGAAGTCTTTCACAGAACTAATGTCACATAGGCGATTGCTGTATTGGAAAGCCCAATCAGCCCTTTTAGTCTTAAACAAAGGATTGTCTGTTTGTATCATGGACCTCAAATGTCCAGCTTTTTAAAGTAATTTTTTTATTACGTTGTTTTTTACCTTTTCATTTTTTTAATAGGTTTTTTTGTGGTTCTAGTTAATTTGCATTTCTGTCCCGCCCCCTCCTGTAGTTTATTTGCACCGTGCCCGTCACTCATTATCTGGAGAGGCAGACTTTGTGTAGGGCGAATACACATTTGTGCCTGTTTGTTTAACCCATTTGCTTAAAAAAACTACCTTTGCCAAACCGGCAGAGCAGCTGAGTTGCAGAGTTGTCGTGGCGCTGCTTGCAGGACTTGCACTTTGCTGCAAATGTGCCAGTGCTGAACTCCCGGAGGAGCAGCTTCCTTGCCTCAAGTCGCTGAGCAGCTTGTGCTCTTGAATAAATTTTTGTGCGGGGTGGGAGGAATGGGGATTTGGACTTCTGCATTCTTGTGTGGCTTGTGAAGGCTCACATGGTTACCATTGGCGTGCATTGTTAGAGTTATCTGAATGGGCACCGACCATGTGAGCGGTTAACGTGATTGCCCTAGGATCTGAAGGGATTCCACACTGTCTTTGCACTCCCCCCCACCTTCCCCGCCTCTTTTGGCAGGGGTAGATTGTGTGGGGGGAGGGTGGGGCTACTTCTGTGAGTGGCTGCAGCAAATTTCCCCCCCAGCCTTCATTTGTTCTGCCATGTTGCTCATCATTTCTCCTCATTGTTTACCTTCCTAATGAGGGGGGCGGGGCTGCTGGGGCCTGTGATTGACAGGCACATGTTCTCACTGCACGCCTAACTAGTGAAGAACTCTGGCTTTTTGGCTGGGAGCTCTACATAATTTTTTTTCTATGTTGAAGGTGGGGGAACTCCTGGAACACATTTTTTTCCATAGTTTTGTCTGTTCCAACTTGAGTTGTGTTGGCTCTGTGCTCCCCCCCAGCTGGCCCCTTGGAAGGCTTTTGGGCCTGTTTCTGGATCAAGATGACTGCTGGGTCCAGAAGAGTAGAGGAAAAACACTACAGACTAACCTTATGAGGAAAAACTCACATCCCCTCCCTGCAAACCCCAGTGTAATTATTTGGAAGTAGTTTTTTCCCCCCAATGCAGATGACACTTACACCTTAAAAAACACATTGGTGCCTGACAGAGCTGTGTTCAATTCTTTGGAATGCGGAGTGTGTGTCTTAGGCCATTTTAAGTGTTTGCCATTCGCAGACTAATGACAACAACACGGAGGAATTTGCTCCAAAGGGGTGTGTTTGAGGAGGAAAGAAGCAGTTGCCAAATATTAGAACTGTGCTCATTTTGCTAAGCGCCTGACTTCAAAGGCAGGAGTTTAAACGAGTGACACCAGGAACATTCAGGACAAATACTCAGAGTCACTCATGGACCAATTTGGAGAGAATGAAAGGAGAGACACTTTTCTCATGCCCAAAATTTAATTACTTTCATACAGCAGAATATTTGGTATCCATCACGGCAACATAAAGCAACAGTGCAGGCATTTACTTAGAAGCACTGACACACTGAGGTTGAAAAGTCAAAGCTCTTGCAAGTTCTTTTCCCATCTCTGATGTTTACCACAGTAAGTCAAAGACTTGGATGCACAACAGGCCTTGGTGGTGATTATTCAGTCCTTAGCACATTGACTGGCTGTTGTGAGGTTGGGTGGGACGGGGGGCTATTCCACCTGCTTGAAAGGGGCTTCACTTCCACTTGAATTCATCAACAGGTGTGTTTTCATTTGACTGTCCTACTGTCCCACAAAGTAGAAGGGATATTGCTGTTTAGATGTCAAAGAGTCACCATGACATCTTTCTTTTTTTTTAGTTCTCGTTTCCATAATTTTTCCCCAAAAGCAAAGATGTACAGTAGAAGGCCAGAGAACATCTACCTTCTACTGATGATAATTTTTCTTTTAATTCTTTCGGCTCGATTGGTGGTGCAGATGGAGGGGTTCGTTCTCGAACCGCTTAGCGAATGAGCCGGTTATTTGGTGTACCTAAAGAACCGAATGGCCCGTGAAGGCCGCACGTGTCCTGTGCGCTCGCCATTCGTCTGTCCTGAGCTGTGTCTGGGTGCATCCTTGCAGACTGGCAGAAGACAGAGGCACAGAAACGCCGGGAGCAGCTGCTGTTGGATGAGCTGGTCATCCTGGTGAACAAGAGGGATGCGCTGGTCCGGGATCTAGACGCCCAGGAGAAGCAGTGAGTTTGCGCGCCGGCTGCCAGATCACACACCTTTACTGCTCAGGCACGATGCACTCTTTTGGACAGTGGCCCAGGTGTGGGTGAGGCTGCTTGTTTTCACAGCCATCGCTATTGCAGATGTGGCAGAACATATGCATGGGATGTAGACAGGTCTAAGTTGGGGAAACAAGGTGTGTTGTAGTGGATGGGAGTGCCAGGGCATGTTGGAAGTTGAGAGAGCTGGCTATGTCACTATGACAACCAATGTCTCTGCTCTTAGGGCTGAAGAGGAAGATGAACACCTGGAAAGAACGCTGGAGCAAAATAAAGGCAAAATGGCTAAGAAAGAAGAAAAATGTGTTGTTCAGTGATCAAAAAAACTTCAGTTAAGTAAAATGTTCCTTTTATTACACTGACTGTAAGAAATACTTTTAGCAGAAAATTGAAAATCCCAGTTTGGATTGGAGCTGTGTAATTTCTGTCAAGGTATTCAGAAAGTCCCTTGTACCAAGTTTAACCTCGGCTCAGCGTTGTTTTAAACTGTTTTTTAATTTTGTTTGCTTTTGTCAAACAAGTGAGGTACTTGTATTAAATATTTGCAACCCCCGCTACAAACGATTTGAGTGTGCGAGGGTAAATAAACAAGTCAGAACCACATGAAACCATGTCTTTATAGCACTCAATAGATTTCAGATGAAAAACGTCTAATCTGACAACTTTGATGTTAATAAGCAATGCTTCTACAAAGACACGCTGCGGAGTCCATCTGGATGCGCCGTGCTGAGGAGATGGACTCGTTTCTAAAGCAGTTTAGGTACACAATTGTTTTATTGTCCAGGGCTCTTCCATTATTGAAAAAGAACACCAAAATGTGTGGGGGGTGGGGTGGGGAGGGGGGTGATACAGGTGAGAAACACAATTTACATTGATTTGGGGGTTATTTCTGATACTTAAGGTAACTAGCCTGAAATGTTTTTACCTGCATAAAGTCTTCAGGGTGTCAGGTTGTATTTGGGAAAACCTGATGGGTTTTTACAACTATGTTTTTTCTGCTAACTAGACATTTGAGAAATCGTTTTAAAAGGAACGATGCGGTGGTAGAAGGTGAAGAGTTGTACAGTCATCGTGTGAGGAATGACTTATAAAATGTTCTCTCAAAAATACATATTTATTGCAGTTTGTCCATTATCCAGTCACGTGTAAGTAACTCCTACATCATGACTATGTACATTTGCTCAGTGAATTCTGTTTATATTTATTGTATACTTTAAAGAGAAATATGCTTTCATGTGCAGATATATTGGTTCACATCTGGTGCAGCTGTTATTTTGTGTGGTCAATTACTTGTTTATTTATTTCACTGCCATACCAGTCTTCAATAAAAAGCAAGTACTTTCAACTTTTAAATCTGGAGTGTTTGCCATTTGTCAGTGGTGCTCAGACGTGTTGCTTAATAAATACAGAGCTTTAACACGGACCCATCGAAAAGTAAACCGTCTTTTCCCCATTGCGTATTTTGTTGTAATTTTACGCTACTGCGTCTCAAGATGATGATCCGTTGACAGAAATGCAGCTTTGAATTTAAAATGCGCTGTATATTAAAGTATCACGAAAATGTGCATTAGAGTCTTTTTAAAGAATATATTATTGTTCATTGTATAGTCCTATAAAAAATAACATTTTGTTTTTAAATATGATTCAGTATTTGAGATTCGATTTTATAAAGGTACTTATCAATCCAGTTTACCAAATATTTTTAAACATTCAAGGATTAAAATTTTATTTTGTGCTATTAAAGCATACAAGAATGTACGAATTTTCCATCTTAATATTCACTTTCTAAACACTTTTTGTGTTGTATTTCTTCGGGTTAGAGGCAATTAATAATTCCCAAGTGGCCGATTAGACGAATTTGCTTTGCTTTGCTTTTCTGTTTACCGGCGGATTTTTTATATAGTGTAAATATGAAGTGAGAGCTGATTCGAAAAAGTGTGTTCGGAAAAAAGTATATACATTAATTTACTTATCGTTTTTTAAGTATGGCCCGAAAAGTATCCAAAGCCTACCCAAAGCCTAAATCAATAATTTAAGTCTTTGTGAGTGGTTAGCGTTTCCAAAATAAGTTGCAGTTTGCAAGCAGTTTAACTTTTGGGTTTTGCTTGTTTCTTTGAAGCAGATATTGAAATGTTTTTTTTCCCTAATTTTTTTTAGTAGTTTTAATAATGTAAAAAGTAGAACGTTTGGTATTCTAAATAAGGATAAAATGTTTAAATATGAATTAATCTATATGTAAAAAGCAATATGTTACCTTTTAACGTTTACAAAACATGGTAAAATTCTAAAAAGTTTTAATATCTGGGATGACGATATGTTTTTTCTAAAAATATTAAGAATTATTGAGTGTAAAGATATAGCCATTTGCGTGAAGGACCTATCTTACTTAACTTAATCGGAGAAGCGAAAACGTAAAAAAAAACACTTGTATTGAAACACTTCCTGGTTTTCATATATAATAAAATTTCTGTTTCTATAATGTTTAAGTCAAAAATTTATTTACAGTTTAAGATTAAATAATTAAATGTAGGTTGTTGGTTTTTACAAATTACACTTAATCGTTAAAATGTATGGTCAGGTCTATATTTTGAAACCCAAAATGTAGATGATGTGGGATCTTACCTGTCCGCTTATCCAGTAAGTTTGTTTCTGTGCAAGAAGTGCGAAATCATTTGTTAAAAATTAGTCACGCAGAAGCTGAATTTTGTAAGTGCAGGTCGAAAATGTCGAGAGGAAAAAAAAAGAGATGTAGCTGTAGATGTAGGCAGTAAATGATGACGGAGCGGTATTAACGCGTCTGACCTGGACACGTTCAGTGGCGCGACTCGCTTCTCAGGTGTGGAACAGCCGCCCGCTCCACGCAGCGGCCCTGCAGGCTCCTCGTTGCTTGCTTTCTACTTGCACAGAATTTGCTCCACGGAAAGACGTTACCAACCCTCTTGCTTGGTATTCTTACAATATCGTATTTTATGCATCGTCGTTTCATTAAGTACCGTACATACCCGACTTGCTCCAATCCTACCGGCTAAAGAGACAAAACTTTTCCGCCTCCTCTTTTCGCCCCTCTAATCCCAGGCTTTGCGAGCTCAGCATTAAGAAATTTCGACTGCAATTTGGGATTAGACAAATTCTCTTGTTACAAAAGAATGGTGCTACTTGATATCTTGATACTTAGAACAGTTTTATCTCAACCTTTTAAACATACAACAGACGGAAAACAAAAACTGAATTATTAAAGCACTGGATTCTGTTACGTCTTGTCTCCATATTTTAATTAGGCTTTAAAAAACCTACCACAAACTTTACGTTTGGTATATTATCCATTGAAGTCGCCTAACCCTATTTAGAATAAAATTTTGTGCTACACGGGGAGGAAAAATATGAAAATGTCATATAGGTGTAGAAAATTTGGTCAGTAAGTTTTTGCTTAGTCTTTTAACCTTCTATGGTTTTGGCGACAATCAACTCTTTTCACGGAGCGCTTATGTCGATTACTTTTTAGATCTATAGAAGAACCGTGTAAGGCCGGCCTTTGATTAGATGTTCCTTATTTTGAGAGGGGGAATGTAATTTCGTTTGTCTGGCGGTCACTTGCTTTGAACATTAGCTCGCTTTCAGCTTTGGCCGCAGTTAGAATGAGTTGAGTTTGTGAGATCAACAAAAGACCCGATCGTAGGCGTATTAATGTTCTCGGAGCATCTCCCTGACCCTTTTGAGGAACGGTTAAGGAAACAGTGCGTCCTCCATGATATTCTGTTACCGTATTTTATTGGCATTTCTTTGGGAGACAGAGGCTTCAGATGTGCTTTCTTTTGATTCCAAGAGTCTGATACTTTCTGCGCCCATTTCATTCATTTTCTGGATCGGCTGCGTTTTTCTTTAATTCTTTTCACGTTTCCCCTCTGTGTATAAGAAGACTGTCCCTGTTCAACTTTTCGTGGACTATTCTGAAATGTAATTCTAAGTGGGGATTAGTCGGTCATTAATATTCATGAGATTGGAGTACAATAAAAAATGAAAATAAATAAAATGGACGATTTAACCATTCTGTATCAGTACCCAGATCCAGTTCTCTTTGGCCTGATAAACGCGATAAAAAGTTTTTCTTCACACACATTTAATATGGACGACATGTATGTTAAGTTGGTATACTGTCAAATTATTTGGTATTTCTGTGAATTGCAATGTCTCATGACACTAATAATCGCCAACAAAGAAAAAAAAAGTTTACAAAAAAGAGAATTAAAATGTACTTTAGCGCAGCTATTTGACATTTTGATTATGTTCTTTAAAATATCTCGCCTTAATGTATACAGTAAACACTTCAAATAAATCATTTTGATTTCATATGAAATAATTTTTTACTAAACCTATGTAAAACTGAGAATTTTTAGTGCTGTATTTTTTTCTTTAGAAATAAGTGTTTAATTTTAACTTTGAACTTCAGTGACGACATGTAAATTATACGCAACAATATTAATTATAGCAGCAAAATTGTTTTTCTTAAATTAGTACTTGAACTGCTTTAACAACAGACGCATCGAAAAGTAATACGGCAAACCAGTAAAAGCAGTTCATTACGTGATCACTACATTCTATTTGGAATGAGGGCTCTGGGTTGATTTTAATAAATAATAGCCATCTGAATATTTTATTTTTACCTTTTAATCTATTTTTTCAGCAAGTTTGTCGTTTTCGGTGTGAGAGGATGGATTTTTTTTCGAGGCACTCTATGCATTAAGTGGCTTTTCTGGCTGTCTGTCAGGCAAGGAGCGCACATGGATTGGTTGAAGTGGGCGGTTCCGCAGGTGTGTTACGCTCATAGAGGGATAGGGTCGAGAGAAGGTGATCAATCTCCATCTGTCTACATTAGCAATCATCTAAACAGTTCAAGACACCGAAGAGCAGCCAAAGGTAATAAGTTTGACTTTATTTTCAACCCCTGGGAATCTTCAATATTTGAATTAATGAAATAGACTTTTAACACATGCAAGACGTCGTGAATGATACTTTGTTTTACTCGCGCTTAGATTTTCCTTCGGTAAGTTTATTCTGTCTCTGCAAATACTGATGATTTCAAAATTACTTATCCTGATGGATATTTTGATACAGACACGCCTATTGATTAGACTGAAAACTGAAAATCTGAAAACAAAGCAAATATTTTAAAAGGTAAGCGGTATGTGTAAGCGTATTATAAGATGACATAATAAACTCGTACTTTAGCAGTTGTAACTAACTTAATTCTGAAGTTGTAAATGTAATGTTTTCTCTGATATTGGTTTGGAAGGTATAGTCGTTTATGTACCTGGAAAAGAAACTGATTCATATATTACTTTGCAATATTTTAAATTTGGCAAAATGATGGGTAAGCAATTCTATGGCTTGTACTGCGGAAATACTAATTCTAATATTATTAACATTCGATGACGCAGTGACTGTAACCAGTGACTTTAAACGATGCAGTATAGGCCTATGCAAACCAATGTAATTTTAAAGTTTAATTGGGTTGGAATCAGTAAACGCGAACGTTTAACTTGTGGCAACTTTTTTTTCTGATATTGCCCCTTCCTCCGTTGGTCTAATATAAATTGTAGTTGTGTTAACTGTGTTTTACATAAATTGTAGTTGTGTTAATTGTGTTAAGTCCAACCTTTGCAAATCATACTGCCGAGCTGAATTTCAGATAAACATGTAAATGTACGAAAAAGCTTCTTGAGTGCGTTTCCCTGTGTGGGTCGGTATAAATTATTTTAACTGATATTTTTTTTTCAAAACATTTATTCGCAGATGTTTTATGAAAAAGAAACGTGCAAAATAATATTAAGCATTTGTAAATTTTGAGTACATCAATTTTTTATCTAAAAATGTATATTTCACTGGACGAGGTAATTTGTTTAGTAAGTTTGATCATTGATGTAACCATTTTTGCAAATATCTATTAAGCCATTTTAAAGTCTGTATTTAAGATACTTAAAATAAATGGAATTACGATTCGCATTTTAAGCATTACAATTAGTATAGTATTTGACATTTATAACCGAAAATGTTCATAGCTCTATTTAACCTGCATACAGGACGTAACCGTGTGTATTTAGCCTACTATTTGCTGATAACATGTATTTAAACTCGGTGTTAAAATAGTTACTATGCAGTGTATATTTAATGTATGCAACTTAGAGAAAATATAGTAGAGAGTTGTTTTATTTTTTGAGTAAATGGCGTTTAATAGTAATAATTAAAAAAACGTAAACAGAATTAATAAAAAAAAAAAAGAATGTTTTGAACGGAAAAAATAATCGCTATATTTATACCTATGGTTGTGAAATATTCGTTTAAAACCAAATATCTGGCCTGTAATTGCAATGAAGTACTTATACAAACTTATATTTTCGTTCAAAGTTCGATTCTTTGGGAAATAGCAAACAGCATATATAATAATAATAATAATACTAATAATAATAATAAAGTAGTAGTAGTAGCATTCCATGTAATTAAAATTGAAACTAAAATTGAGTGTTTTTGTATACTGTATATAATTGTTAAAATACTCTGATAGAACATTGCTCAATACAAACGTATTTTTAAATAATGATTCAAGAATCAGGATGGTAATGTAAACGTACACATCGCGTTTTTTAGATTATCATAAACATTTTAAACAAGTTTTAGATTTTAATTATACGTGGATGCATTTTAATTACAAATGGACACAAACGTTATTTCACTGATTTATAATACACAATGAGAGAAACGTTCTTTCGAATAATATATTTACGATTTTTTTAAAATAATTTAATATTATTGTTTTTTCAATATTTTTTCCGAGACATCTAGGATTTATTTCAGATTACAGATCAAAACCAGTACAAAATTGCAGGGTTTTATTTAGCAAACAAAGGCTAAAGTTTTAGTAAGTGCTTACTAAGATATTTCAAAATGTGTTTTTCTTTGTTGATTTGAACATTCTTTATATGCCTATGTCTCAGTGTGCCTATGTGCCTTATTTGTGAATTAAAACGTATACATGCAGTCTGTGAAAAAAATATCAACCTTTTTGTTTTAGTGAATTATTTCGGTAATTTCTCCGTCAAACTGCACCACCTGAGAACACCGAACTACTGGCGACATCTGGGGGGACCCGTGATAGCCTCTAGCATGATGTCATACCTCAAACAGCCCCCGTACGGCATGAACGGGTTGGGGCTGAGCGGTGCGCCTATGGACCTGCTTCATCCTTCGGTCGGATACCCAGGTTTGCCCACAGTTCGGCGCGTGCACGTCGCGATGTGTATTCCTCGTGTTTAAGTGAGCGACAGAGCTCTGTTTAAATTAGCACCATTAATCAACATTAACCGTAAACACAACGGGTCATTACTTAATGTGTCAATGTATAATTAGAATCATTATAACATTTAACATTTCAAAGTACAATTTTAACGGCCTACTTTTTTTGTTGTGTTGACGTCACAGCGTTTTTATTATGTGGACCTCTAAAAAGTTGGACATTTAATTTTTGATGCAATTCAAAACATTGATTAAAAATAATTGAAAGCGATACTTCTTGCTGAGAACATAATAAACACGAATACAAATCAACTGTATTTTTATACTCTATTATTCTCTTTCAATCAACATTTTTGAAGGTTTGTTTTTCCCCTTGTTTTAACATTTTCAGCAACTCCGCGGAAACAGCGTCGAGAGCGGACAACATTTACACGCTCACAGCTGGACGTATTAGAAGCGCTGTTTGCCAAGACACGCTACCCGGACATATTCATGAGAGAAGAGGTGGCTTTGAAAATTAATTTGCCCGAATCCAGAGTTCAGGTATCGTGGTTTATGCCTGCTGTTGTCTGATTTCGCAAACTTTTCTTGTATCCGAGATTTTTTAAGATAATGTACTTATCTGAGCGTCTCGAGTTTATGCAGCCTACTCACATACCCCCTCTTGTGCTGGAATGCTGCAAATACAAGAAACAACAAGACTGAACAACGTCGGTTCCCAAAGAATTCCTTCAACGTCCAGTATACTGTAATTCCTATCTTAATAAAGATAGTTTTTCAAATGTCCAGTTTTGCATTTAAAACAATACCTGTTAGATATAGACATACATATCCAAAATAATTAGATTGTGTCTTTTGGTTTAATGTATTAGATAGTGTGATAGCACTGGTATTTACAGCATGAAACATGTTAAAACTAGGTTAAAAATACTTATGGGTCTGTGACTTTTGGCGTGTGTGGTTCCCTTTTTAAATATGGAAGGAAAAATATCCAACATTTTTACCAAATAACTATTATTGTTTGCTAAAAATGTTCTGCACAATCTTGAACCTCTTGGGAATGAAGCTGCAGACAATGTGATCTCATCTCAAAAGGCGTCTGAAATGGCTCCCCGTCCGCAGGCCCACTTCAAATCACTGAGTGACTCATGCTTTTAAAGAGCAACTCAATAGCTTGTTATCTAGACAGCATTTACATGGCTTGAAACGAAATCCACAGTGTCAGAAATGGCACTAGCTTGCAAAGTAATGTCAGCAAGTAATCACAGAGAGATAATTCTCACGTGCCTTTGTATATAAATAGGTAGACTTTTCCACAGCAGCTCACCTCAGAACGGTATCAGAATAGCACACTGTCTGAGACTCCGCTCTGCTTCACCAGGTGTGGTTTAAGAATCGCCGTGCCAAGTGCCGTCAGCAGCAGCAGCAGAACAGCAGTAGTGCCAAGGCCCGGCCGGCCAAGAAGAAGTCATCGCCCGCTCGTGAGAGCACGGGCTCGGAAAGCAGTGGTCAGTTCAGCCCTCCGGTCGTGTCCAGTGCGGGGTCCTCGTCCTCCTCCTCTTCCTCCAGCTCCAACTCCTCCAGTCACAACGGGGGCCTCTGTGGCCCCTCCACCTCTGTCAGCACCCCAGTCTCCTCCATCTGGAGCCCAGCCTCCATCTCACCAGGCTCAGCTCCACTCCCGGTGTCGCTTGCAGACCCCGCGCCTCCAGCCAGCGCCTCCTGCATGCAGCGCTCTGTTTCGGCTTCTGCTGGGTCCTCCTACCCCATGTCATACAACCAGGCCGGGGGCTATGGCCAGGGCTACCCAAACCCGTCCAGCTCCTACTTCGGAGGTGTGGACTGCAGTTCCTACTTGGCTCCCATGCATACTCACCACCACCCGCACCAGCTGAGCCCCATGGCAGCATCGCCCATGCCAGGCCACCCACACCACCACATCAGCCAGCCGTCTGGGCACCACCACCACCATCACCACCACCAGGCTTATGGTGGGGCAGGCCTGGCCTTTAACTCAACAGACTGCCTGGATTACAAAGATCAGACGGGTTCCTCTTGGAAGCTCAACTTCAACACCGCAGACTGCTTGGACTACAAAGACCAGGCCTCCTGGAGGTTCCAAGTTTTGTGATTTTCATTCCTCCTAAAAAGTATTCATTTTTAAGTATGTGCTTCAGAAGATGAACGGGCTTTAGACTTCCAGGGCTTCTTGAATTTTAATATTTAAAATAACCCGAAGAACGCAAGAAGTGGTTTCTCCAGTTCTCTTTTACCAGAGAAAACATGGAAGTGCTCCTGGGCGAAAAAAAAAAAAAAAAAAAGATTTCTTTAAAAAAATCCTCAGTAACACAGACCAATCTTTGTTTTAAGAATCAATTACACTGTTTTGGATTCTGATATGGAAGTAAAGGACCCAATGATCTCTTACTCATATGCCAAACAACTGTTGTACAGCATTTTGTTTATTTTTAGGATAAGTATATATATTTTAGTCAGCTGCATAAGGGAGCTGAAATGTGTAAATATTTAGGTCAGTTCCATTGACCAAACTTAGTTAATGTTCCTGGACCTGTTTATGAATATAGCAATCCCGTTTTAAATGATATGAATTGGTCGCAGAAACCCATATTCCGTCAACATTCATCAGTGACTTAAGGCAACACTTTCAAAAGACATAGTTCACTGAAGAACGTCCACTCAAGTTGCTATTTTTTCAAATTGCATCGTCCCGCTTGAAAAAAAAAAATCTCATCCCGTTGCAGTTGTACATTTTCAGTAGTGGTTTTGAAGACGCATATTGGTCGTAGCACTTGAACGTTTCGTCAGGACTGACTTGCACGCAAGAATGTGGATTGGACACGGTTTCAAATATGCCAGTAAATTGAAATGTGTTTCAAGTATTAGCCCATTCGTGTCCATACAAATAAAAGTCGGTTTTGCAACGTACTTTCCGGTGGTCTTTGAATCAACTGTGGGTTTCTTTTTTATTGTAGATGTGCATCGTTTTACGTACCTAAATTCAATATTTGGTCTGCACTAATACTCAGGATATTTGAAAATAGGTCAATTTACCAATACCGTTAGAAGCGTAAATACTACACTGGATTACAGTTACTATAACACGTTGTTAGTGCTTCCCATTGTGTACTGAATGTTATAATATATATGCGTCTTTGTGGGTCTTATTTAAAATGCACAGGATAGATATGTTTTATCCGATGATCGAGCAAAAAAAAAAGTTTTTCGAAATCGCTCAGTCTAGCACGTCACACGGTAATAATACTGCGGTATTACATTGATCTGTTAAATATTTAAATTGTGATGTGAAGTTTATTTCGCGATAATCTAATTAATAGGTTGCACTTTCCTTATAGATCAACAGCTTCCCGTCAACAGTTAACCTGGTGTTTTTACAAAACTCGCAATTGTGCAAAAACAATTGTCCATGACCTAAATTAAATAAAAATGCAAGTAAGGATGTCTTTTCAATATTTTTAAATGGTGGCATATGCGGTTGACGAACAAGTCGTTAAAGGGATAATTATCACGTTGCGGTTCTCTTCACGTTGCACTGGCTCAATCTAGAATAAGCTTATCTAAAAATGACCTGGAGCAATATTATTTCTTCTGATTCGGTAATTACATGGGTGGAGTCGGGTTAATGGGTCAGCTCCGGAGGGAGTACACTGTTAGAGGCGAAACGTTCCCAGCTAATGCTCATTAAAACTGGTGGATATATTTGAGCAAAAACAGTTTGAATGTTGGTCACGTGTTTGGAAAATGAGTAAATCGTAGGGTGTTACAATCTTGGTCGTGCATTCACGTTTTATGTTTTCTGGGATCAGGATGCGCCTTTTTAACTATTAACAATGTAAAACAGCAAAGAACACAAATATGATGTTGAAAATTATGATAATTATTTTACTTTTGTACATAGCTACTTGGAGATAAACTGTGATACGATCGTAGACGTGATCTACTTGAATATTTCTGAACGACTTCTGTATTGGTTTTAACACGTTAATGAAAATTGCACAAAGAAAGAGCGTGGAGAAAATGTATTAAGAGTAAAATTTAGAATTAATGTATGTTTGGAGAGGTACTTTACGCCGAACAACTTGAAAATGGGAGATCATTCAGAACGAAGCGGTCTCCCCAACCCTCTCACCAATCAACTCAATAAACAAACGAGGAGAACTTACGCAGTGATGCAAGCCTATTGCTGTTTTGCATCCCTTCTACATACTAATGACAGTGCTTTATAATTTTGTTTGTCGTTGTAAAAGAGAGCAAATGCGCACGATTTCAATTAACACCAATCCGCCTTTTTGTAATTTATGTTAATAATTAATATGTAGCAGCTGAATAAACATGGTTGGCTAAACAACCGGCCTATATAAGAACATGGAAAATGTTTGCTTTGCTGCGCTTTAGCTGCTACCCGCTGTGCATTGTCAACTGCCCCCCGGCGGCTTCACAAACACGACCGGATTTGGCAAATTTGCATCAAACACAGCAGACCAATATAGAGCATGTATTAAGGAATTCTGTGGCCTGTGGCACCTGGGCCATGACAAAGAACACCTGTCCGACTGCGCGCATTGTCATTACTCTCGAGCTCAATAAGGATTACCCCGATCTGACAACAGCGATTCACACCATTGAAACCTTCGATTGTAAAAATGCTCACTAATGGCAATGGTCGTATTTTAAATGCAGTAGGCTAGCGTAACACGCCTCACTTTAAAAGTGATTTTTCTCTCCTGCCCGATACACTGAACTAGTTAACTTAAGTTTTTAGTTAATAAAAAAAAAAAAGTAGTTCAGCAACGCCTCACGTTTTAAAATTTATTTTGCAATAATTCGATTTTATTCAGACAGTAAAAGCGCCCATTCGATCAAAATGAACTTTTACCGTTTTTGAATTGCACCATAAATGTACTTAGTCGCTTAAAAATGAAGCTGAGAAAATTCCGCAATTGTGTTTGAAGAACGTAAAAGCCTATATACGTAAGGTGATATCGCTCGTTGGAAAGCGACCTGTATCTTTTAAAATTCCATTTGCAATTAAACTTAACCATGAATTAGACTGATTTAAATAGCATCAACCACACTTCTATACCTTCTCATTGTTGTCCAGTCTCCGTCCTGTTCTCATTTTTTGTAACACATTGACAGACCGTACGAGATTCACTTTCGGGTCAAACTGATTACTTCCACGGCATCTTTTTAGCAAGACTTGCGATGTGAAAGGAAAAGGTGACAAATTTGATTGACTTATTTTCAGCTGTAATTGTATGCATCACAATTAATTGTAGAAACAAGCCAGTAATAGCTTGATGACAGGCAATTTTCTTATTAAAAAGTGAACAGTTCAAGGAGACACAAGTGTTCTCCCTTTTCTGCCCACTTATTTGAGCAATGATTGTTGGAGATGCAACTATGATCAGTGTCTCATACCACACAAAAGGCTGTACAGGTCTGCTTTCGCTCGGTTCTGTCTGTGCTTCATAACTTTAGTAACTCAGCTGAAACCCCAGGTGTCTGAAGTTGAAATCCAGCAGTGCAGTAACAAGCAAGATGGCCCACAGGAAAGAAGCGCTGGTCTTGTAGCTCCCATTCGTGCGCTGTCTTATCAGTCAAGCCCAGGAATATGAGACGTGGCGTGGCTGCATTTCGCTCTGCTGTGTTGCCACCAAACACCCAGAAACTGCTCAGGTGCATAAGAGCTTGGTTCTAGGGAAAGAATGGCAAATGTGTAATATTGGCAAACAGAGAATGCAGACATTAGGGAAAACAGAGGCTTAATGGGGACACTGAACTAATGACTTAATGGGATGGATGATCAAGAAGTTCCCATTAATGTCTCATGAAAAACTAGCTGTTCTTAAGATTCTGTGGTAACGTGGTGCCAAACATGGGTCATTTTTTTTTTTTTCAAACTACAACTTACATGTTTCCTGATAGAAAGTTGTGCAAAGTGTATATTAAATTTTGGATAAACTGTTAACGCAACCAATTTTCTTGGTAAAAATTTATTTTTATATTCAGTACATCAAGGATCACTTTGCCAGGAATATAAGACATGGTATTTTTGTTAGCAGTGGGCATAGCAATCAGTGGTCTGTGCTGCTGTGCTACAGCTGAGGGTGTATGGTCTGTGCTGCTGTGCCACAGCTGAGGGTGTATGGTCTGTGATGACATAACCTCTCTGGACACACGTAGATATGATCAAATTCTTTCAGATTTGACCCTTAGCACTTCAAATGTAAATCAGAAATGCATCTGGCTGAAAAGACAGCTGCAATTATTCCATCTATACATGCCTTAAAGAACAGGAGGCATTGGGGTGTCTGGCCAAAATGTCTGCCTTTTCTACAGTACACGATTCCTTTGTATGGAGAGGCTTTTAAAACTGCTACAAGTTTATGTTTTTTTTTCCCCTTCTAGTAACTGTAACCCAGCAAACAGGGAACTTTTCTATAGCGTTCACTACTGTTTCAGGAATGTTCTCTGTTTTCTGGAAATGACCCAGATGGTACAGTATACGCTTTACAAGACAGCTGTAAGCAGCCAAGTTTGTAATGTGCAAACAAAAGGCATTTATTTTATTTATTTTCATCTTCAAAAGTAATGGGTTCATACCACACTCTACTTTACACAGGTATGCACTGGGACACGGCAGGTTGCAGCTTTATGACAATCACTACAAAAGAGATTGGAAAACCAGTAGTGTAAAAACATTATTCAAAAAGGAAAGGGTTTTGTTGTGTGAATATTTATTTATACTCCGATGTCCGAATCACTTTAAGTATCTCAAAAAAAAAAAATCTGACTATCCCATTTACCACAGCAAACTTGCAGCTGGTAGTACTACAGACTGCTGATTCACTCTTCACTGACATTGGGAAAATCCACTTACCTGTAACGGAAGGGACCTAATTTTGTTTCCCCAGTACAACTGATTCGGAGTAAGAAATGGTGCCTTTAAACTGGTAGTCGTCAAATGTTATTGTAAAATAAGTAATTAGCATACATGTCGCGTAATAAATTATGCAATATACAAAAGTGATTAGGGTGTCTAAAATAAAGCACAGAACTGTAATTGGAATACAACTTTGATTTATAGTAAATCCCACTGATGGACATGCATTTAAAGTAAATCTGACCCATTGAGACGATAAACTTTTTGTTCCTAATCCTTGTCGCGTTAAAATTTAAATCAGATTTGTAACATTTGAAACATCTGGTTTAGAAAAGCAAATGCTTATGCAATGGATGGATGACCGACGCAAAACCATCTGCAGCCGTATAATCCATATTTTACGCTAATTTTTTTATCTTCAGTACAGCGCTGTTTGACGCGTGTCCACACAGGAAAGCGCTTTTCAATTCGCGCAGCAAATCCGCACCTGGTAGTTAAGAGGAACGGTGGAATAACAATTAGAATATGTCTACTCACTTTGGAAAGATTTGGTTCATGATGAGAACAGTTTACCCTTTTTCTAAACTAGTCTTTTGTCAAAATAGCAGCAAAACCTACAGATATCTTCCATTCACTATCATTAGAATGACAAGATTTTCTAAATACAGTAGTTACATATTTAAGAGAAGCTTCCTCTTCAAAAGGTTGACGAAAGCAGGCAAACCAGATTTTATGTTAATGCCAACAGTGTGTATGTGTTTGTGAAAAATCTTCATGATGTCTTGTCCGTTTCCAGCATCAATACTTGTGTAGTTTATATGGAAATCCTCTTAGAATGCAAAGTAAATAGATTACGATACAGTAGGGGATTAAGGATGCCTGGATGCTGTCAGATTAATCCCTAGTACAGACCGTCACCCGGCCTCAACGCCGCCGTAGCCGCCGTTTACGAAAGCCGCTCCATCACCCAAAACCCGGGTATGGGTTTCCGTCGTGAATAGGAAACACGCCGAACGCTAAACATTCAAAGACCCTCGCAGCTGTACGTACACGCGGTGTTGCCTTATACGTTTGAACGCCTTTGGTACACGGGTTCATTACATCACAGTGAACCAGCCTGATAGCAGATCTTATGCTGGTGGGATCTTTGTACAACCAAATTCTTTCCAGGACTTAAAGTCACGTTAGAAATGTATTTAAGAACGAACGAGCCTCTCCCTCTCTCTGTGTGTGTGTGTGTGTGTGTGAGCCTCTCTCTTTGTGTGTGTGTGTGTGTGTGTGTGTGTGTGAGCCTCTCTCTGTGTGTGTGTGTGTGTGTGTGTGAGCCTCTCTGTGTGTGTGTGTGTGTGTGAGCCTCTCTCTCTGTGTGTGTTTTGCCGTGGGGGGATTTTCACTTCATTTTACTTTTCACAAAGTAATCTGTCCCTATTACATACAACAGCCCATCAGATGCAACACCGAAGCACTGAACTATATACTCACACACAGGCTGTTTACAAAGTAGCAACACTTTTATTAAACAATCTAAAAATGCAGGCTGTACATTTAAAAAATCATATACATGCATGACAAAGGGTTTTAAGAATAAAAAAAAAAAACAGTGGTAATAAATGTAAGGTAAGGTATCTTTGCTAAATTTCCATATTTTCATATTTTTAATGTCCACAGGCAAGGCAGGCTGGCACCCGTGTTTGGCTCCATGATGTTTGCCGACACCAAAGACATTTCTTAAAGCCTTCCAGCGTTTCTACTGCGTACTCTGTGCAGAAATTGATTTGGCTTACATAGACTGGTAAACTGAGCCCGGGAGTACAGGTTTATTTTCTAAATTACAGTGTTCTCTGTTTGCTCACACTAAACCAAAGTGAACCACTTTCAGGGATCCAGGTTCTCCAGTTACCTAAAAACACAGTGGGGGAAGGGGTATGGGGGACGATAATGCTAATTAATAATTTATCCTACATCAAATTCCAAACAAGAAAGTCTGTAATAATTATAACATTGTGATGACTAACTCACTTGAGGACAGAACAAAAAAAGCATACTTTATTACCTTGTCATCTTCATCAACAAGGTGAATTTCTACAAAATTGAAGGCAAAATGGTCAATTAAAAATGAATTTGGTAAAATCACCATGTCATTAGTAAATATCAAAGTTCTTACTCAAGTCACTTTTCTTGAAGGTGTAAGAAAATTGTAGATTTAATGCTAAATCCAGTAAATTTACTCATGCATCAATTTGGAATTTACTTATTGCAAAAGTAAGGCCAGCAAAGTTCAGGTACTGTTCAAGACAATTTGTCACCAGTTTTTTTTACCCTAAGCAATTGAAGCTGTTCCTCTCTTCAGCTGAACAATGTCTGCTGGGACACAGAGAAGGTAAATTCTCTGTCTGGCTGAACATCTTGGGTGGAAAAACTGCTGTTCTTCATGATGAGGAGGAGGAGGCAGATGGCCTCGGCTCATATTAAGCAGCATGAGAACATGAATGTTGACTGTGGGCAATTTTGCAGGAATCGACACAGGGTCATGGACTTAGTGTCACAGGAACATCCTCACAGACCACTGTGCTATAGCTGCACGTTTCCAGAAACTCTGCATGCATACAACTAGGTACGGTGCACTGAACAGGACCTCAACTGGATCCACAAGCTTTTTATATTTTTAACTATAAACATCTGCCACTCAAATGAGCCATTCTACTCTGCTTCTGAAAGCAGCCCTTTATTCTGACAAGCTGATATTAGCAAATTTTTGGGTAAGTAAATATAGAAGCAGCTACCTGTGCTATTAAAGTAAACTGTCTGGATGGCTGCGCAGCTGAAAATTCTGAAACTGAGAATCACTGAGGTGCAAGAGAGGTCCTTGGAGTTTAAATGTTTTGACAGACCAAATGTTTAAAACACACTGTGAAAACACCCTTGACAGATCTGAAACAATGATGGATCTGACACAAGACAACTTCAAATGGGGGGGGAATATATATCACCTATAAGATGAACACTAACACACAAAACCATAAGACCCTCAGCATACACTTGTGCACCCTTATGTAGTATTCATATACACAATTGTGAAACTTAAAAATGTCTGTGCAACAGAGAGCAATCTGTACTGAACATTTAGAACATAAGAAACAATTTCGTATATACTGTGATTAAAAATTACTGTATTGAACCTTTTACTTTTAAAACTGCAGAGAAAAGGCTTGGCTTTATGTTTCTAATGAGTATTATGTGCTAAGAACCCTTTCCTCTCCTCAACTTCCACTGTTAAAGTTTTCTGGGACCATTAACACCAGAGCTTCATCCTGGAAATGAGACAGCGCAAGTGATCGGTCACCTGGCCGAGAGGTGACTTGTCACCCTGCCACCTGGAGGCAACCCTGACCCCGCCAATCTGCAGGCTTTGCACTCACTCACCTGCTAACGTGCAGGGCCAGGTGAGCTCTCCTGTTGCGTTCCCTGACAGCACACCTGCCCGCTTCCTGCCCGGCCGTCCCACACCTGTGATGCTGTGTTGAGCAGAACATGAAGACAGGAGTTACTCTTACATCCCTAACTGTAACGTGCACCGCCACCAAGAGCAGAAGCAAAACGTAATGGTTTAAAGGAAGTCCGGATTGTTTTCATCAAACATCATGCTAAATTCCAATTAACAAATTATTTTTTGCAATCATATATCTGGGTGTGACAACTGCAGATTTAGATGTTGCATAATGTGGAGCAGAAAAGACCTACGTCTCCTAGATTCTTAAAAAAGAAGGTAACTTAATTCTACTATGGGAATGAGCATGGAGGGGAAATTGCCGATGGCTCGTGCATGACGCTAGGGCAGATGTTTCAGTCATCGTGTGACTAGGCTGGCCAAGTACACACAGGTTTGGGTTGTTCATGGCATCCAAGCATGAATCCCACATGTTTGTGAACTGAAAGCAGAGGTGTGTGCACAGGGAAAACTAAACAGCCTCACGATACTGGCCACACCCTAGTCTATTCCCACCTAATGCCCTTGTGCAAAGTGAAAATGTCAGGCTACTGCACGAATGCGAATGATGGGGGGTTGGGGGTGGGGACCTGCAACATTCGGCCAACGGCCAGAAATCGGTTTTCGTGTGCTCCACAGCGCTGTGCTGGCATGGACGAGCTGGAAGGACCCCACCCCCCCCACCCCTTCTCAATCTCGCTAAGCCTCAGCAGCTCCCCATAAGCAACAATGAAACTTCATCGGAGACCAGATTAGCTTGCCTGGGTAAAACAAAAACTGGGGGGTGTTTAAAAAGAGGGGGGGAGAGGAAGGGATTGCCTTTTCTTTCAGATGTCATTATCTTTCCTAAAGCATCTTGATCAGCTTTCTGCAATACCATTGCTGCTACTATGAGCCTCTCTAAACTGGCATTTGGGCACCAAATTGCCATAACCCTCTTACTCTATGTTCTAAAAAGAGCTTAAGTTGGTCCATATCCTCTGGGCTGTGCCTGTTTAAGTTGGCCAATGCTGAGAATAGGGGATTTGCAGATAGCATGGGGAGGGGCGTCCTAAACACATGGTTGTGCTGTAGTTAGCTGCAACAACAACCATAAGGAACTTGTATGTACGAACAAGATGACACATTTTATTGGAATGCATACAAATGCACATGAAATTATTCCATGTTTTACTGGGGAGAAGCTATACAAAAAACTCAAATAACTCTGGAAGGGAAAAAAGAATTACATTACATATATGAATTCTACAACATGTTTGTCTATATGGTTTGCAAACATTGTTTCAGTCCAGTTGTCTGTAATCAAGTCCCTTGATTGGTGAGCCAGTCAAGAAAAGCACCATAAAACATCAAGTGTCCTCACATCAACTGATCTTCCATTTTATCATTTGGAGGCTGCATGTACAAAAAGATAGAATATTCTAACATCAAAACATTTCACAACACATAGATGTGATATTTTACCATCAGCAAGCATCTAGCATTCACTCATGCCCGCAAATGTGAATTTATGACACACCCATGTTGACACGTACACACATGGCAACGTCCTACTTACCGTGTAGCTGCACTGTCTCGGGAGGAAGTGCAAGATGAATTATGACCTTTGACCTCATTAAGTAGAGAAGGGTGCTTCCTGTCTGCTGGCTTGTCCCCGTATTGGTGAGTCACCCTGCCTGTCACACTAGCATCTTGCTCACTAGTCCTTCCTCGATGGGGAGTCAGATCATCTCCTGCCAACACAACATACATCTGAACTCAGGTCAGGGATCACAATACATCACTTATGTGACCTGATAGAAGTGATGACCCCAAACAGCATGCTTATCCTTGGGGGGGTATGGGTATGATGTTCAGAAAACAGGTCTCAGAACTCCAACAGCTGCGAATTAAGCCTGAAGTGGCTGGTGAAGGTTGGTCCTGTAAACTTCACCTGCACTGTTTAAGATGAGCCAGCTATGTGATCAGGTAGCACAGAGTTTGGGATAAAATGTTCTATTTAACACAGGCAGCACCGTTTTCTTACCTGGTCCCCTTGTAGCCAGCTCCACGTCGATTTCATTAGCTTTCTTCTTTGCCACGTCAGCCAACACCAATTCCCCCTTATCTTGCGCAATGTAATGGATGTCCTTTGAAGGTAAAGCAAAATAAGAGTTTAATCTAAAATGAATCTGGTCTCCGATGACAATTGTCCATTTATTTGTTGTCGAGGTAGTGGCAGTGGCGGGAATAAAATAACCCGTTTGAAGCGGACATCAGACGGTCTGAGATGAAATGCTTCAAACTTTTAATTCCGTTACGCCATTTTCACCAAGCTCCACTTATGATTTGAATCATACCGTAAAAAAAAAATAAATAAAAATAAAAAAATCCTCAAGAAATGCACAAGGGTGCCGTTTCTCCTGATCTCCTTACAGGAAGGTCCAGAAGGTGACTCGACTGTGCACGGAGTGTGGTGCAGTTTTCCATGAGTTTATAACATCTCCACATTCGATAAGAACTTAATTTCTCAGTTTTAAGTAATCGTTGTTGTTGCTATGGTTAGAACCTGGCATCTGTTACCAACCTCCGCAACCTTGACACAAGTAGGAATTAACACCAACAATGTCCACCCAGCTGTTGGTCCAGGCCTTGACACTGAGTCTGTGAAGCAACACTCCTTCACACCGACATGATGTTCAAACAGCCTAAATGTTCCAAATGAAACCTGATTAAGTAGATCATGGGTCTGCCACTGTCTTTTTCTAGACTACCACCAGTACATCTCCATTCTACCTGCCCTTTCAAAGTCTCTATACACTGAGTCTTCCAGTTCTCTTACACATCCTTCTCTGGAGCCCAGGAAAATTCTAAAGCAGCTCAGCTCTTGTTGAACCTCCTGGCTCCTCAGTGTTGCAATGCTCTCCCTGCCACACTCGCAACATCTCCGCAAACATCTATACCTGTGAAATGCATTACAATAACAGTGGTCAGCATGACATACTTCTTAAGGGACATGACATTAACCGCTTCCTGCTCTGGCAGCCATGAGTCTTGTAAACTTACCTTGTGTATTCATAACGCTATAAAAATCAATTTGGCACCTAGTTAAGTTACATAACATTTTCAAGTAATTCAAATTAAAAAAATTAATATTTTTAATTAAAAAAAAAGTGAAAATAATTTAATTCTGAAAGTTTTTAGAAGCATGACAATAGCACATCGTGGACAACAAAATGGCCAAATGCACATCTTTGGGGACAACTGGTCTAACGGCTTCCAGGCCAGATTAATTTTAGTGTGAATCCCACAGAGTCTGTAAAGCTGACAGAGAAAGGATGAAGGAGGGAAAAGTAAATCTAGTGGATTATTACGAGGAAATGAATTCATCAGTTAGGGTGAGACAAGATATGGTAAAGGACAACACACACACACACACACACACACACACACACACACACACCTCATTTGGCAAATCAAATGTTAAAAGTTTTAAAAAATATATAATTAATGTGAATTAATTTGACATTTTAACATTATTTAAGAAGGCTGTAAAACTAAATATAAGATCAAAGATCACTACTGGGTTCTCAACATTCACATGCAGATTCACCCCAAAAGATACTTTCTGGTGTCCACATGACTACAAAGGCATAAAGATGAGGCTGTGAAAGATGACTTGGCTGTGTGAGTTTTCATACAACACAGTGAGCTGCTTATTTGAGCCAGTCAGTGAGACCTACAGAGAAGGGTAATGCCTCAGCTGGGAAGCCTCAACACACAAGAGCATTATGATCTCTCCTTAAAACCACAGCCGATAAAGGAGGGACAGACGCCTTACTATCAGAGCCATTAACAAACAAAACCACATCCAATTTTGTCGTCTGAGCTCTTATATAATTACCCGTCGCATAACACAGGTGTCGGCAGCTCACGGGTGACCTAACTGGATACATTATCCATCTGATAATCGGAGTAATTAGAGCTATAGAACGTCTTCCTCTTACAAAACACTCCTGCACTCTGCAACACCTCACCCACATGACTGCCCCACCACTGCATGAAACTAGCAGGTCTTCAAACAAATTATTTTCCTAACTGCTCCACTTTGCTGCATCTCTAAGGACAATAGGGTCAGCAGGCTGTAAAGGTGAATCTTGAGCCATGATACAACGAAGAGCCCCCATGTGGAGAGAACCCGGTCATGTCTGCTACTACCCCCCCTTAGTACGTTCTGTTGCTCATTAAATGGGTGGGGGCCATGAGGTGAAACACTGGTGCCTTTGGCTCCAGCTCATTGCTCTCTTTGTTGTATAAAAAGTAGCCGTGGGAGTGTTTGTAATTTGTCACTTTCTTTCTCCAGACCCCCACCTCATGTAACCCCCTTCCACCATGCCTCCCCCCCCCCGGTCACTTCTTAAATAACAGAAGCAGACTCTTTTCTGTACTTGTCACATGTCTTCAGTACTCTTCTCTCCTTTAAGCTTTGCAGTCTGGACACTCCTACTCAATCTGGTCCTGAGAGGAGTCCATTAGTGCGGAATGAACCGGAACCTTCTCTGCCGGTTTGACTGGGGGAAGAGGCGCCAGGCATAGACAAGCATAGACAAGGACATCGGTGGGACTGCACGTAGGCATACGCACAAGCACTGCTGATCCAATGCACAGAACAAGGAACAAAACTGTGAAGCCAGGAGGGGCTGTCAGCAGAACCATTGTCAGTACTCGCTCCACATAGTCCTGCAGGCCAGCATCACCACCAGAAAACCAACACGGCTGTGGTGCAGCAAGACTCCAGCAGAGGTGGAGGGAAGCTTCCAGGGAAACACAAGCATTTAGGGACCACAAAAAACTGAGCAAATGAAAAAGTACAGCAGTGCAAACATGGTCTGCAAGCAGGTTTGTCAAAGTCGACAAAAATCGGAAAGGGTTACTTGCCATGAAAAGGTCTCTGGCACCAATGTCTACTGCCAGCAGAAATGCCTTCTCAAATCGCTGGTACCTGGAATGAGAGATTTTCAATGTTCATCAAATGAACAAAAGCCAAACTCGGTGCAGACAAGTGACCTAAAGAAGTGTTTAAATGCAGCTGTGACAAGGTGTCTTTAAAGTGTAAGGACATATCCTATGTACTGAGAGACACACTGTTCCTCACATAATCGCTCTGCAGCTCCAGTCCTCAAACAATAGCCTGCACACACATACTTGGGTTTCAGTTTCAAGACATTTTAAAGTCACTGGCTGGTCATGGACTATTGTTTCCGAGGCAGAGGACAGAAAAGACGGGTGTGCAAAATTAAATAAGTTTATAAAAAGGAGTGTGCAAGTATGCACACGCACAAGCACATACATTCTTATCTAGTAAGGAATTATTTCAAGTGTGTGTGTATGCACGTGTGTGCAAGTGTTTCCCTGCACGTGAGTGTTTCACTGAACACACAGCCAGCAGACTAATCATTTCCAATTTACTGTCAGCAAATAGAAGAATGCAGGTGAGTGAAAATAACGATTTTAATTCCTGTCAGAAGAGGGGAAAGCCTCTGGCAACTACTATGCAAAAGAAGAGGGAACAAGTTCATACAAACCACAGACAAACATGACTGCGGTAAGAATCCGGTAAGTCAGCCAATGAGGAACCTTCTTGTTTATTTATTTATTTATTTATTTATTTTTTTGAGAACAGAGACACTGTGTTTGGCAAATGAAATTAAGCTGAATCATTGTTGGCAAAGGGTCAGTGAACAGTTACTGAATTATTTAAACCAGCTCAGATACTTTTGCCTCCTGCCCCAAAGGCACAGGACACAAAGACTGTGTTGGAGTCACGGGGAGCAGTGTGCAATGATGACCACAGGGTGGCGCTCACCTCAGCAGGTGGTGGAAGAACCTGCGTGCGTACTTGCAGATGGCATCCCTAAACTCCAGAACCACAACGTCTGACAGAGGCCTGGACGGAGAGTAGAACGTGCCCAGTGTGGCCTCCAGCTGAGCTAAAGATTCAAGAAACAGAACGATAACGTTTAAGCAACATTGCTACGTTAAAAGTGACACATAAATGGGTATGGAGAGGTACACATCTACCCACACTATGATACGGTGTGCGTTTGTCATTGTTAGTGTCCAGCTCTGAATACGCAAATGTTTGCTAGTCATGGCTTAAGCTTAATTTTTAATTGCTTTACTAAATTACATTTATACAAATAACTTCACTCAAAAACTTCAGGGATATACAAGATCATCCAGAGGAGAAAAAAAAAAAAAACGTGTAGGAGTTTGGTTCTTGTTGAGCCCGTGGTGACACTTTTTCAGGGCCTAAATGGGTCAAGGCTATACCCGTGAGCGGGACTGTTAACATCCGCGAGAATGTTCAGTCGAATGTGCGCGCACAGATTCTCTCACACTCAGTGTCAGTGTTCAGCTCCAGCCTGAGCAGGTGGTCTGTGATTGTGGCCAGAACTCTGTAGCAGTCTGGCCCCATGGAGTTCCAGTCCATGGTCCCCAGCAGGCCCACGGCTGCCTGCACCTGACCACAGCGCAGCCGTTGCTGAGCCACCTCCGCAGGCCCCAGCTGGCCCCATGTCAGCGCTCCTGTAGGGAGACGGGAAGGAAGAACTTCAGCTGCCACACGAGCAACGGGGAGCAACGGGACAGCTTCAGCTGCAGTCACGACTCACACCCTCACAGCACACACAGCGCGACCTACAGAAGGCCAAATGCTCCAGACATCCACACACTGCAACATCCTCTGCATCTGACATGCTGAAATTACTTAAAGCGTTTTCTTTCTAAGGTGTGTACAAGCCAAGATAATCGTACAGGTGTGTTAGAACAGCTGCAAGGAACTCAAGAGTTCAGGCACCGTCAGGTCAGTTAAAAAGAGATCTTAAACGTTCAAAAACATACTCGCGCACAACAAGGGCAGACACGACGATGGACACGTTAATATGTGAAAAAGCTGGGCAAATCTGAAGTTCGTTCCCGCTATGCTTTCAACTTCATTACCCAGATGAATGCAATCCTCGCTCCATTCATGAACAAGCTGGCGTGAAAGTCAGACACTCAGCACTATGATGTAGCATGCTAGCAAAAGATGTTGAAGTGGATGTACACAACTCCACAGGAAAGGTCACTCCAAAAGATTGGGATCTGGTAAAACATCTCTGGTTAAATGAAATGTTGGTATGGACACAACTGTCATAGTCACTATAGACAAGCGAGTTGTCTCTCACCCTGTGAAATGCTGATATTCACACACTCAGGATTGACGGGGTAGACACTGACGTTAGTGTGGATGTGCTGATGAATGCTGAACTTCGCCAAGCCGGTGCCTGGCCAAGCCTGTCCCAGGTGGCATGGCATGTGGGCCGCCCGCCTGGGACGGAGGGGCTGCAGTTGCCCGAATGACTAATTGATTTAAAATGGAGGTGGAGCGAGGGAGGTGGGGTCGCAGGCCCCCCATTTAAAATGACAAAGCAGCTGTTAGCAGCCAGGCCAGCAAATTCACAAAGAGACCACTGATGCTGGTCAATCGTCAAGCTGAGCTCTGGAGTCTTTCGTCAGTGTCCCCCCTCAGATTAGGCTCCCAAGGGACTGACAAAAAAAAGCCTGGGAAAAAAGGATTAACCCACGGATGAGCTCAAGCCTCCAGGCAGGACCCAAGCAGGAGCCCTGAACGGTGCCTGTTCTCAATGCATCCCTTTCTGACACAACAAATTCTGCACGATGCTGTATTATATTTACATATAATTAAAACAAACTGCAGCTCATTTCACATTATCATTCCTCATTATTTAATATACCTGCTATTAAAATCAGCTAACTGGATAAAATTCTACATGCACGCTGACAAGACAACATTGGTGTACACACACACACACACACACACACACACACACACACACACACACACACACGTGTTTATAAATATGGACAGATTGCTACTAAGTGCCAAGTAGTAAAACTACAAAAGCAATTCTGACAGTGGCATACAGGAGTCTCCATACTGTCCTAGTAGCTGGCCTGGCGCAGAGGTCAAATGTTATATCCTTACCAAGCCTGAAGCGCAGCACTCCAAGGGGTCCTCCGTGAAAGCTGAGCGCTAGTAGGTCGTGCACCTCTGGAGTCTCGGTCCCCTGGGCAACAGGTAGGACAGGAGCAACCCACTTAATGTCCACCAAACCCCCTGAAGTGCGCAAGTGTCGAGACAGACTCAGAGAGGGGCCGGTGGGTACCAGGTCCTCGGCTACAAGCTGGATACCCATTGGCACCAGTCCAGCATCAAAACACTGCAGCTCGCCCTGCCCGCTGGCCACCACCACCAGCGCCCCCTCAGGGTGCCACGCAGCCAGCAAAGGCAGCATGGGAGTGCGGGTTGAGCAGCAGGTGCCACGGCGAGTGTCGAAGATCCCCACAGAGGAGTCACACAGGCCCAGTACCAACAAGTCTTCGGACGGATCACGGCTGCAGCACACGGGGCGCGCTGATGCAGGGATGCGATCGGCCACCAGGCGCTGAGGACGCCCACGTGCACACTCGTACGCACAGGTGTGCGCTGCCCCGTCCCGTCCCATCAGCTCCACTGTTAGAACCTGGTATGGCTGTCGGAGGCTGAAGCAGCAATCCAGAAGATCACCTTCTGTCCGGATACAGCTCAGCACCTGACCAGAGCAGAACACATTAGAGTATCAACATTATCCTCAGTATCCATAGCATCATTGCTCTGACACACAATTTAAAATACTGATTGTCATCCTAAAGCTTTAAAAATAAAAAAATATGGTGTACAGTTTGAGTATGGAGCCACACGCTTAACAAAATCACAGCATGACCATAACTAATCTGAGCTGCAAGAACGAACAGATCTAAACTGGTCAAACAACAATCTATACAAGTTGATCCAATCTGAATAACAACCAGAAGTGGAAATATGTATATTTGTTGATTGCAAGCATAAAAAAGTAAAAAAATAAAATAAAAATTAGCCAATACATACTGCGCCTTTTGGTTTTTATTCCAACTTTGCCAACAAACCAAGTTATCAGTAAATATCTTATATCTCATATCAACAATGACAGCAGCAAACAGGAAAGGTGAGTTACTAAGTCACTAAAATGCTGTCCAGAACATATTCTATAAAAAAAAAAAACAACTTTTGAGCAGGCTCAAGAGAACCCTGACAGCAAGGACAAGAGGATCGGCCCTCAAACAAAGGTACACGTGAAAAGACATGAGCCAGTGCAAACGTCAGCCTGACTGCCTGACCGTCTGCCTGCAGACACCAGGCCAAGAAAATGGAGGTTGGAAGACACGGGTCCCCACACTGTCCTCAAGACCGCAAGGGTCCCCACACTGTCCTCAACACCACACGGGTCCCCACACTGTCCTCAACACCACACGGGTCCCCACACTGTCCTCTAGACCACAAGTTGCAGCCTGTCTGAAAGATTTTGGAGCTTAGTGTGCCAAAATGGACCTGGCCTCATCATTCTTGTTTGGGGTGTAAAAACAAAATTCTGAGGACGTTAGAAATTTCCCTATCTGACAAAGCACACGGTCTGACTTCTGTAACGATCATGGCTCATTCTGCCGCGTGGACAGAACTGCGGATAGGCTGCTGCAAAGCCCCCCGTTTGTCAGCAGGTGCCAAGAGAGAGATTTAAGCAGGTTGTCGCCTGTGCGAGGAGGCAGATTGTTTCCTTTCCCATAATCCCCTGGGCTGATCCCTGGGGAAGCAGCAGGAGCCTTCCCTAAGGATTATTGGGGGGGGGGGGGTTCACATGTGGAGGGAAGAAGGAGAGCTGGGACGCTGACAGTGCCGAATGGGAGGGGCGAGGGTGGGGGCTGGACCCGCTCCAGGTCTCTGTAGTAACAGCGTGCTGTGGCAGCACACCTGCCCTGGGTCACTGCCCTGACCTTTCATCCCACGGGCAGCTGGCTTCCACATAGGGCCCTGTGGGTGGGGCCAGCCATAACCAATTAACATTTGTCTAAGCTGACTTACAAATTTAAAATGTCACCTCAGTGTTTTCTTGTTTACCAGTCATATCCATATTACAAACATCATTTAAAGTACATTTTCTCAACTGCTACATGACATGCCCGGCCTTCTGTAACTGGATCAGAAAGGAATAGCTTTTGTTTGGCCCCGTGTTTGTTTTCATTTACGCCGAGTTTAATGTGATGCGAGTGTGTGCTTGTGATTATCTCTCAGTCTGACTGACAGCCTGACACCCACTAGACAAGGCTAATCTCTGCCAGCCTGAGGGCACAAGCATATTAAGGGAAATTGATTAGCATGAGACGGAAAACATGTCGAAAATCACAGGAAAAAACGCAGCACATAGATTGCTCTTTTACAGTTCTTTAACAATCCCAGTGTTCTGTTTAACAGCCTTTTATTTAAATATTGCTAGAAACCTTGTTCAATGATAAGCGCAGCAGCCCTCAAACATGTAAATGCTGGTATTCATAGCCAGTGCTAACCGGCTAACAGCGGTCAGTTTCTGCACCGCAGAGGGCACGCAGGCTGGCAGCTGCCATCAGGATGCTTTTCCTTTTTTTTGGTTGACAAAGAATCAGCCAAATGAGGCTGAAAAAAAATGGGGTCCAGCAAGGCAGAATGTCACCGTGACACCAGCTGACAGCAGGACCCCTGGCTGTTTCCGGCATGGAGTTAAGATGGTGGGGCCACTGGCTTTCTGCAGACCAGGTTTTTGGTGACAGCTAAAAACTATTTGCTTCTTTTCTTTTTTCCCAGCTTTTTTTCTCTCCATTTTGTGGCATGAAAGATAAACCGCAGGTCGTCCAGCTGAGCGGCCAGCCCTTGTTCACAGCAGTGCTTCCTTTTGAGCCAATTATCCAGCTCACAAAGCCAAAAGAGTGAGAGAGGGAGAGTTAGAGGCAGAAAGAGAGATAGAAAGAGGGAGGCAGAAAGAGAAGCAGAAAGACAGAGAGGCAGAAAGAGTGGGGAAAAAAGCAGGGAGAGAGGAAAGAGCCTGAGTGAAGGTGAGTGAGTGGGGCAGGGAAGAGCGGTCTGTCGCTGGTATCGAAAGCCTGATCCCGCACACCAGAACAGCCCAAACTCAGGCAGGATGATTAAAGCAGTTTGTTTACTCAGTCTCAGGCCTCAGGACCTGTGAGTGAGGCTCCAGCACCAGTGCTACAAATGAGAGATCTGACAGGCAGTCACAGTCATTTTGGCACTACACGTTCATTATTTATGCAAATCCAGGCTATGCTGACTTGCTGCTGTTTTCTGTGTTGTAGATTTACCAGGAGAGTAGGCCCAGCTAAAAATAATTGGCAACTCAGCGGAAAGCAAGCAATAACTGTCTCTCTCTCTCTCTCTCTCTCTCTCTCTCTCTCTCTCTCCCTCCCACAAACACGCATGAGCATAAATGTATTCAAAGTTATATAATGACAAACAAGTGTTCCTCACTTACAAATGTGCGAACTTACAACAAGCAAAATGACCTGAGAAGTAAAATTACCTTATAAAAAAAAAAAATGTAAAATTTCCACCACCACTGCCAACAACACCTAAGCAGAAAAAAAACAAGACAATATAATGTGCACTTTCTTCCTTTTCTTCATTAAGATTATTTAATTTTGGGACTCTGGATCATAAAAATAAAAAAAAAAAAAAAATAATAATAATAATTTTAAACGGGTGTATAAATGCGCCTGTTTCTGAGGCACGGCACAGTTGGGCTTATCTGCGAAGGGTAAGAATTAAGACCACAGAGGGAAATAAACAGTACATTTAAACGCCAGAGACTAAGTAGAAAATTGGCTTAGCGTGCAGATAGCAAACTCGACAAAAGGAACACACATGTGAGCCGCCAGCGATTGAAGTCGCTGTCTTTCTGATGAGCGGAGTGTTTGATTCGCTCCACGGGCCTCGCGTAAACTGCTAGCTTAATTTCACACCGCTGATCTGGAAACGACAACAAACACTTTAATTAGAAACTAGGCAAGGGAAGGGACTTTAATGTTTTTAAGCATTAAAAAAAAAATGGGTGAAGGACCATGATAAATGCTGTACACACTCAAACACGCACCAGAAACGTATGGAGAGCTTCAGTTAGCTTAGCATTTATTTGTGGTGCTTGCACGTGGAATTTGTGGCGCTTCGTTTTGTTTACGCTCTCCACCCCTTTAGCCTTTGCAGCTCTTAAAGCTGAAGCCCGCACGTGCTCCATGATTCTGAAACACTCGGTCTCACACCGTGGGCGCTGGAAATTAGGTCTTCATGGTTCCCTTTACGTGCCCTATTTTTACTCATCAGGTTGACGCTGTTATGCAGAGTATGTTACATAATTTTTATGGAAAGATTTTACAAGTAGAACTAAGCGCAAGGCATTGTAATAGCTTCCCTAACACCTAACACATCATAATACAGAAAAGCGAACACTGGTGTGTAATTACTAAGGTTGTACTGAGGTTTCTGAAATGCCAATAACACACCTGTCACTGACTATAAACCAGGCAGAAGTGTTTCCACAACACCGAAATCTCTCTCTGAAAGCACCCGTCCTCAGCTGGAGGTGAACTGCAGAACTACCTCATGGGAGGACTTCGAAGGGAGAACTTTCATGCCAGGGGTGTCAGTGTGAATGCCTGAAAGGCTGTGTTTTCTCATGGTTCCTTTAGAAGCCACCACTCTGGTTTGGCTGAGGCAGTTCCCTGTGCTCATCAGGATATGCCAGTTTCCCTAGCAGCTCTCAGGCTGCCCAACATGGTTCCAAAACATGAGGTAACAAACATAACTTAGTGGAAAAACTGCAGAAAAGGTCACTGAAACTGAAAGGACTTTACATGTCTGACTTTAAATACCTGTCACCCGCTGCACCAGACAGTGGAGGCCCTGTGCAGCACCTTCAGCGGGCGACTGGCACACCCTCAGTGTAGGAGGGAGCGCTATTGCAGATCCTTCATTCCCACTGCTGTTAGACTGTACAACTCTACAGTTTAGCATTATCATTGTTGTAACTACATTTTTTGCACTGTGGTCTATGTATATAATTATTTTATTCTTTACTTTATCTATTCCTATTAATTTTTATCTTTAATTTTATTTTTATGTAACTTAAGCTACCTCAATTTCTTGCACCTTGTTTTCTTGCACCTTAATCCCACTTCCCTGTGAGCTGCTGTAACAAGAGAATTTCCCCACTGTGGGATCAATAAAGTTCGATCTAATCTAATCTTGGCTCATAATTTGTAAATAAATTCTTGCACAGTTCCAGTTTTAGGGATAACCCCTTTTTGTAGGTTAACCCCCTGTCCACCAACTACCTGGTAAGTGATTGGCGGGTGCCACGCAAAACTATAGTACAGGCATAACGTTGCGATCTTACCTTGAGACCACTGGCATCCCCACCACAACTCAGCAGCACCAGGTTGGCCCGGTCACATTCGCTGGGGACAGGGGACCACGGCCAGACCTCGTCATTCACGGCGGGCCACCAGCACACAGCCACGTCCTGCAGGCAATTAAGCTTGACATGGCGGTCAAGGCGGCGGGTCGGTGGTCCCGGCAGGTGTACACTGAATACCTGGAGGAGGATCGCAAGAGGTTAGGTGATACGCTGTCCTCAGCGACACATGTGAGGACACAGGGGACCACGCACACACAATGTTTTTTCAACTTTTCAATAAACCCATACTCTATTTTCTTTTTAAACTGGTTCTTTTTTGTTTACAAAAAATATTTTTTGAAGTCTAGTCAGACGTAGTGAGATAAGGGTTGCCAACATGCACAAATATCAAAAAAGTTAAAATACAGAAGCTGAGAAAATAACAAAATAACCATCTGGTAGTGGAGAACTGTGTGACCTGACCTCACAGCTATACAACTCCAAGCACATTGTGTGTCCAAACAAGGGTGCTTTTCATACAAAAGCTTCATCTCCTGCTGCTGAAGAGAGGCTACAATAGGGCCTACCCCTCTCCATCAGTCAGCCAGTCCCATCACAGCGATGCAAGGCTATGGTGTGGAGGGAGAGATGGGGCCATATTGCTTGGACAAGGGAGGGGAAAAAAAAAAAAAAAAAAAAAAAAAAACAAAAAAAAGACATAAACCCCTCTACAACAAAACCAGAAACGTTTTCTAGCTGCATAGTGTAAAAAAAAATAAATAAATAAAGTTTGAGGTTGGAATACATTCCGAGCTACGTAATCAATGTAAACCTAGTCAAAAAAAAAAAAAAAAAAAGATATTCTTAACCCCTCCCACTCCACCTCCCCCAACATGCCATGTCTTTGGCGGCTGCTAGTCAGCAATAATCAAAACCACTTTCGGGAGGATTAGGCCCAGAGCTTAGCCTAGTGGACCAAACAGTATCCAGGGCCAGGGGGTCCCCTTATCAGGGCCGCGCTTCTGGAGCCAGCCGCACTACAGGACAGATTGCTTTCATATTCCCGTCCGCGGCGCGACAAAGGCCGACGGTAATGCGATAACAGCGGAGCACTAGGCCTGCAGAGGGCCTGCTGCCATTGTGCATTGTGTCCGTAGCGTAACCAGACTCATCCAAATTTCCGCTTCGCAACTCTGACTGGGCAGCGATTTTAAATGGAGTCAATGCTTTAAAATAAAGAAAGAAACAAACAAACAAAAACAGCATTTTGCTAAATCTAGATGACACAGATTTTCTGAAGAAAGGCTCTCAGTTACCCCGAGAGGGACGGGCCCGAACCCGTTATACACTCTTCCTGTGTCCCTAACGACTGAAATCCAGCCAATACTACAAAGTGAAATCCAAGCAAGTATGGCTCTAAAAGAATCACCCCCTCTGCTGAAGGGGTTCAGCTGGCCTTTGCCTGTGGACAGTAACACTGAGGCATGCCCCCCCCCCCCCCTCCACGGTTCCACCTGCAGGATATCTACCATCCATAGTGAACGACTCCCAAAACTCATTGTTTTCTAAACTGTTCCTGACCAAAAAAATGCTACCATTTTCCCGCCAGCTTTGAAGGGTTTTACAGTCAACGGTAGCCATAGGAGCCAAATGTCAACCATGCTGGTAAAGACTGTGAACACACACCCTCAGCTCAGAAGGGGACAGCTTCTCTGCTCTGCGGCTGGTCTCCGGGGAGCCCTGTGCACGTCTCTGCAGGTGCACCAAGCACACCTGGTTCTTCTCGGTGAAGGTGAGCAGGAGAAACTGGTCCGTGATCAGCCCTGTGTCAGCAGAGAGATGCGGCAGTGTGCGTCAGCTCTCTAGACAGGGAAGCATAAGAATGAACCAAACGTGCAATAATTACAGTCATGGTGCCACATACCTTTGCACATTTTTTCCCACAAATACAACATTATATCTACTATTTTTAAAACATGAACGCATACAAGCCTGAAGACTCAACTGCCTACACACGTATTCAAAAAACACGCTCCAGAGACCAGATACTCAGAAGCATGTGCGCATGTGCACAAATACACATGCGTAACTGCGGCAATACCTGCACGAGGGCACAAATGAACACTCCTGTCAGCTACCGATTAGGACAATTAATGGGTAACTGAGAAGCAAATAAACTCATGTTAAGTATGGGCTTTTGTTTTACCTCTACTGTTTAAGAACGCCTAAAAAAAACCTGAAACCTTTTCTGCACCACAATGTGGTTATACATGCCCATAACAATTTTAACCTTCTGTAAATAACCACCACACACCCACACACAATACACATCTAGCATTACGCCACCACTTTCACGCACTGAGGCTCAAACATTTTACAATACGATTTGAAAACGGGAAATAATCCTGAATCTCTCAGTTGCAGGTATGTGATTAATAAGCCACGGCTGGCCAGCACACGTGTGTTAGTGAAGGGAGCATGAGGGCACTGCTGCATGCTGGGAAAGGAGACATAGCCTGCATCAGCAGCTTACCGTCGCTGATGGTGTCCCCCGGTAGTCGACCCAGCAGAGCCCTGTCGATGGAGACCCACACCAGTTGAGGCCCAGTAAGGCTCATGGTCACCAGAACCCCAGACCTCAACAGGAGCTACAGGTGCAATCACCATAGGGATGTAAACACACCGTCACCAGTGTTACAAAGACTCCTACACTCATCACTAGCATGCTTACAGGAATCACAGGGCCCCTCCGCACCCCCCACCTACCTGACAGCATCGCTTGTTCTTCCATCTCCAGTGCACACATGGGCTAGTCTGTAACAGCTCCTGTCAGAAGGGGGTAGAGGGGGTTTGTTCAGAGGGTCGGGTCAGTGGTTCCCAGGGCACAGCCTAGGTAGCTCTGGGAGCTGGGGCGGGGGGGGGGGGCTGTTTCTGGTTTCAGAGCAGGGGGGTGCGGGACGGATTAGCGAGGGACACAAGGACAAAGCTGCATCTGTGGTGATGTTTGGAGCAGGTACACACTTACCTGCAGCTCCTGTTCACTGATCCTCTCTAATATTGCAGCTGTTGACAGAGAGGAGCCCAGAGAGAGGTGCTGGACTTGGTGAGGGGGGGGGGGACGACTGAATTTAAAGCAGGTACCTCAAACTCCTTCAGGGAATCCCTCAACTTCTCAGGACGCTGGTTTCTAGGAGTCCAGGAGTAACCACGGGCTGAATACAGAAAATAAGACATGATGCAGAGAAAGTGAGAAAGAGAGAAATGAGTAAAGTTATCAAGATGTACAATGCTTAGCCACCACCATAGGTCCAACAGCTGAACCCTTACAGCTGCTGTCCTCCTGAACATTAGTGACTAGACTGGAATCAATTTGTGTCTCTATTAGACAGGAGCTTCAGAAAGACATGATGGGACATCGGTAACTGGGACCTGGCCAAGCCAACCCCCCCAGCCACTGTTACAGAGAGAACCACAGAACCAGAGGAAGACGCAGCAGATTCACACCTACTGTACTACATGTTTTGGCTACAGCAGAAGTGTCTTTTTACCTGAATTGGTTTCAGGTAATTGAAAAGTACATACAATACTATGAACACCTAAATATTGCAAATGACTTCATAATGTTAATGTAATGAAAAACAGAAAACATTAGTATTAGTTTCCCAGTTAAAACACATAGAAAAGTAACGCAATTACCCCATAAGGTCTCATGTTCTCAACACTGAACAAACAAATCAATAATTCAATGGAACTCTCAGATGAGCTGTCTCCACATATTAGCATTAATAAAGATAGGCTATGTCTCAAATGCAATGGTTTTTTTTTATTATTTTTTTTTCATCCCAAGTGAGAAGAGAGGTAAATTAATTTATATGAGGAGAGGGAGATGAGGTGCTGTGTCTGTCCTGATAAGGGTGTTTCTGCCTCCTGTCCTGTGCTGCTGGGACCACACCATCAAACCTAAGACACAAGGGAAAGTGGGGGGGTTCTTTCTGGAAGACAGCCATGCTGGTAAAGAGCCATGCGAATGGAGGGGTGAGATGTATGTAGTGCCCCCAAACCCCCCACCACCCACAGAAGGGTCTCCATTCCCTCTCACATCAATCCAAAATCTCCCCTCCTGCTGTCCATAGCCAGGGAACACAACACACATGCACGGCAGTCGGTATGTCTACTGCACATCAAGTGATGTCAAGCACATGCACTTGCACGTGTGGTTGAGCGGCCCGGTGGACACGTACCTTCCACAAACTGACGCTTCTCGCTCAGGTAGTGCTGGTCCCCAGGAGTCACTGAAACACACAAGCAAAGAAATCAGCTGACTCTACTGCTGGACACGTGACAGACTTCAGAAGTCAGTGGTGGATGTGTGTGTGTGTGTGTGTGTGTGGCAGAAAAACCGAAATATCTCATTCACCTGTGGATTGTAAGCATGAAGGTGATACCACAGATGTGAAAGCCTGCAGGTACTCTCTGCTACGAGATGTACACGTGTTTAAACGCAAACGCAAGATGCTTGTGGAAGTGTGACCCTGAACCTTGCTGTTGCTGCCAAGGCAAGGCAAGGTTGCTGCAGGTGGAGTCACCCTACAGTCCTTTCTTTGGGGGAGGGGTTGGGTAGGCAGACCCATGATCTGTCAGCACTTCTCTTCACGTACTATAGTGACAAGCCCTCCCTAGCCACCCCCAGACAGGAAGCAGGCCTGGCTGCAGGGCCCCCTGGCACTTCAGGACGATTCCAGGATTAATGGCATTAATCAGATAAGGCAGCATTATGATACGCAGAGGGTACAAACACGTGCTGAGAGAGAAGGAAGCTTTACCAGGGATTACTGCAAACCTAGGACACCCTCTAGTGGACAAAAGAAGAATGCACGTCACTTAAGTTTATGTACAGAAAAAAAAAAAAGGTTTTCCAAACTTTTCAAAAAGAAAAGCTTAACAATACTAACTCCTACACAGAACACAGACAAGGTATTTACCAAATTAACAGATTTCCACAGTTTATACAATACAGGAGTAAGTTAGTTCTTTAATAACGTGCGTAACATAACTATGTTACGCACATACTTATATACGGATATTGTTTGCCGAGCCTCAAGACATCTTTCTGCCGTGAGCTGTCTTTAGAGGAGGCCACAGTCTTTTAAAGAGGAAGACTTATCTGCCTGCTACACTCACCGATGCAAAGCGTGCACGTGTTCCTTTATGCACGAAACCCCTCAATCCTGCCTGTGTACCTGCTCAGAGTCGAAAAGAACCAAGGCAACATGTGGTGGCCGCCACACGATGTGAATGTGACGCGACAGAGGAGCAGAGTGTGTGTGTGTGTGTGTGTGTGTTTGTGTGTGTGTGGGTTGGGCATGTTGTCAGAAACACGGTGCAGGCATTTACCTGGATCACTCTTCTCGTAGTACTGGTAGGCCCCAATGTCTGTGTCTGAGGAGAGAGGGACGAGGCAGAGAAGAAGGAGGAGACTGTAACACAAAGTACTGCCTGGCTGCATGAAGACCCAGATATACATCACATAATTTTACTCACAGATACTCCAATGCAGCAAACTAGGCCTAGTGGAGGTGAAGGGCGTAGATATTTACAATTACTAACTGGGCCAGTGAGGACAAGGGTAGGGGTTAGAGGGAAAAGCAGAAGGAAACCAATCAATCAACATCTCTCTCGACAGAGGGCAGAAGACACAGGACAGATCAACCAGTGGATCAGAATGGCCTAGTGCGTCAAAGGCAGGGAGGGGCATGGAGATTACCTGTGACGTTCAGGCTGCTCCTGGTGGACCAGAGGTGCAGCTCAGCCAGGCAGAACGCCATCTGGTCAGAGGGAAAACCCCCCATTCGTCCCAACAGGGGGAGTGAAAAGAAGAAGTGAACAGGAAGGCAGACAGATAGAGTCCTCTGAGAATCAGGTCAATCTGCTCCAGTGTCTTCCTGCAGCAGGTTACAAACACACTCGTGTGCATGCAGATTCTTTGCTTTAGAGACCAGTACAGACACCTGTTTATGCTGTGATGCATTTTCTAAGATGAAACAGGGGAGCCACACGTCAAGAGAATGGCACACCCAGAATAGCGTGGCCCATAGCCCTTCTGCTCACTTGAGACAGAGCCCCATGTCATCAGTTCTGCTGCTTTTACAAACGTTCCATCAGGAGTTAAGAGGTGCTACAGAGGTGTGAACTAAACGTGCCGTTTATTTCATGCTATGAACACCATGAGCTGTTTTTACAGACACTAAACCTTACAACCCTTTCCCAACCCTAATGTGTGTTTGGAGTGTGGGGGGGGGGTGTACTCTTGACAGATGATTATCCTAACTAATCCTCTGTGAGGGTGTGTTGAGAGAACCTGGGATCTGAGCAGGAGACAGCCGGTTTAACTTTTGTATCAGAACACTGCCTGGGACAGCTTTGTTAAAATTACGGAACCTGCATTTTTCAGTTATGTCACTGATGGAACAATCTGTCAAACATCTGGACATTAAATTGTGATTTTTGCCCATTTTACTGCCTGTGGGTTGGCAAGATTCAATATGAGCCATACGAAATGCCCGTAAGCATTTCACTTAACTGGACATGACATGTCCAAGTCGTTTATATGACCTTGCCACACATTGCCTTTACTGGGCAGTCAGCACAAGCGTGACTGGAGCCAGCGTTTCCCATGTTCATTCTCTGTCTGCATCTCAGCTATGCAAAGGTGACAGTGTCAGCTCCAATGGCATAGCCAAATCATTCTAAGAAGCGGGACTTCAGCAAGTGCTAACCACCCCACAGCAGCCCTCAGAGCTGAACTGCCCGCAATGCAGCAGAAATGCGGTGCCATGCACTGTTGGTCCCACCTGCCCTCGGCCAGTTCCGGGAGCCAACTGTTATCATCGCTGGGAGACTCTGCCCTTCAGAGGGAAAATGTAATTATTTTAAAGAGTGAAAAAGAAAAACAAGTAAAATCACCCTTGAGTGCTTGTTTGATAAGAGATGACAGGTCCGTCATCTGTGCCTGACACACCAATCTGGCATTCCAGGAGCAATGGCTTTTTGTGTACTGGAGAGGAAAGGTAGATTTGATGAGCAGCATCTCACCTGTCAGTGAGCTGGCAGAAATTGTACAGGGGGTGTGGGGAAGGGGGGGGGTGTTGATGTAGGGGGCCTCTGATGGAGGTAGGCAAGCCAGTGAAAAATGGAGAGACCCAACGTAGGTGACAGTCAACTCATACGAGGAGGGGGGGGGTGCCGTGAAATGTCAACGTTGCAAGAGTTCGAACATGTTGCGCTGGCCAGAAACTCAGCTTCCATTTTCTATAGTGACTCTCATTGTCAAACAGGCAGAATAAACAAACACAGATTTATCCGACACCTTTAAGCACTTGGTTTAAATCAGGAATTCTGAAGAATGCCTCAGTGTGGAACCGGAGAGGCGTTCACTCAGAACAGCACTCGCTCCAACTGTCACGTTTTCAACTGGTTTGTTTATTCAGCAACTTCAAACCACCCCCGTCTCTTGTAGTCACCTTTATGCATGCTTTGCCTAACTTCACAGATGGAAACGCCTGAGCTTGAGAACAGTTCAGGGTGAGACGTAGCGTTTTTAGCTACGGGCTGCAGCTAACTTAAAGGGAAAAAAAAATTGCAGCGATTGCGTTACTCAGCAGCTGTCAGACAAATTCTAATCCCTATCTCGTGGTACCTCAGTGTCTTTGTTCCCACTGAGGCCAAACCTGACCCCTTCCAAGCAGTGTCTCTGCCTACCTGTCCAAACTCACAGGCCAGGATGGGTGGGGTGTTCATTTGCCCCCCTCACCCCCACAAGTTAAGAGGCTTTAACTTCAAAGCGCTAAGACAAAGCCCGACATCCCTTTCAAGTTAGGCTGAGAGGCCAAAGACCTCTCGTTCCCCCACTTGTTGTTGGCTTCAGGCAGGTCTCTACTTGAGGAGAGCTCATCTTACCGGCTGCTGTCTGCCGACGCGCAGCTGACCGAGCTCATCGCCCGTCCCAAACGCTTGCAAGTGGCACAGAACCAAAACGCCCAAGGACATGGGCGACGCCAGGGTCAGGCCGGCCCGTGACGGCGATTCTCCTGGGAAGAGACGCAGCCTGTGCTTCACGCTCACACTGCAGGACAAGAGCGCGTTTCTGACAGGAGTGTCAGATGTGGACAGAAGGAAACGGCTCTTTGATGTATAAACATTCACATGCTGTTAAGCCTTCAGAGGAGAAGTAACTAGAGAAAGGGTGTGTGTGGGGTTCTCTGGAGGTTATACTCATTATAATAAGTCATCTACAGGCCCTGTTATTTTATCATCTCCCACATATCCTATTAGGGAGGTGGACCTGATCATCATCACCATCAACATCATCCAATCAAGAGTACAGGCCAGGCTGTCCCAGGATCACCTTGACCTGAATAGACCAGCCTCTCCTCTACATCCCTTATTTAATCATATACAGGTTAATCATCTCCCTGCCTGGCAGCCTTTTTACCTGCCCTCTTCAAGCTATCCTTCATCTTTAATTACGAAGAACGCGCCATGTCCTCAACTAGCACCAGAACAGAGCTCTTCCCATTTGCACTGCACTGACTTGCTTTGACGAAGAAGAGACAGGTGAGAACGGAACTAAGATTTACCAAATTGAATCTTCCATTTTTTGAAACCCGGGGAATAAAAAGTCGAGCCAATCTTAGCCCAGCAGAAACTCCAATATAAAAGTTTGAGGGCAGAAGCCTACATGACTAGGATGATTGACTCCATAAAATACAGGTTTCACAGAAAAGAAAAGGACAGTGCAAAAGTGGCTTGACACCCAAATAACCCTGACCCTCCCCCCGATCGCTGGCCATGCCTCTGACGACCCTGTACAACCCTAGGGCACTCCCTATACACTATCATACCTGTCACAGGTGAGGCCTCCACATCACCTTGACAGACACATTCAATTAAATGTGTAGAAGACCAGCCTCGGTGACTGACTGCTGACTCTGTTCTTATCACATAACCATGGCACTGGTTGACACCCAACCCTGAGTAAGGTTTGAGGTCACTTCTAAGGGCATTGTAAAGGAAAATACTGTCAACAAGGGGCACGGGCCAGGTGACCATGCCAAGAATAAACAGCTGGTAGCCAACCAGCTACCTTCTGACTAGCCGGATTGCCCTCTGCCAGGTGCACACAGATCAGCTCCGATACCATGGCAATGTTATCGCTGGTGTACAGGGCAGCAGATGCAGGAAAAGTGGGCAGAGCTCTCTATGGGCACAGGGCACATCACTGAGCGCAGCTCACCAGAGCAGGGAAGAGAAACAAGACTACGTGGTGACAACTGGACCCTGAGGGGCACTGTGTGTGTGTGTGTGTGTGTGTGTGTGTGTGTGTGTGTGTGTGTGTGTGTGTAACCGTCATGAGAAACTACACAAAAGCAATCAAGAGCACATTCCTAGTGAAGAAAGAAAGGAGTATGGACAGGAAAACGATGGGAAAGCTTGTCTGAATGGACTGTTACTGTATCACTCCCACAGGAAGGACACACGAAGACACGATGTGGGTGCACACGTAATTCTACACACATTTCAGCTTTTTTTCTTTATACACCAGACCCTAACACCTGGATCCTTAGGCCACAAGACTTTAACTGGTGTCCATTCCCAACATCACACATGAAAATTTGTCTTTACTCAGGCAGTAATTTAGTAATTTTACTCTAAAGCAGAGTTATTTTGGAATGATCCATAATGTATCCATCCATCCATCCGCTATACCTTCCCGCCTTATCCAATTCAGGGTCGTAGGAAGCCTGGAGCCCATCCCAGGAAGCACAGGGTGCAGGGCAGGGGACACCCTGGGTGGGTCGCCAAGCCACCACACGGCATGATCCATAATGTAGTTGTAGCAAATTGCCGACTAAAACTAAGCTTACTTCATTGATTTCAGTTTTTCCTCTGTGACTGTGTTGTTTAGGTGTGCGTGTGTGGTCCGAAACTGAACAAAATGCTGCCTGTCAGCAATGTCACCGGAGGACCTGTGCCTGAGGTGAGGAGGGGGGAAAAAAAAAAAAAAAAAAAAAAAAATTTAAAAAGGTCAGAGAAAAGAAGGAAAAATGAATCTAGCAATTACAGTCCTGGCATCTGTTGGGGCAAAACTGGGGAGGGGGGTGAGGTTGAAAGGTTCACATAGAGGAAGAACACACTCTACTTCATTACTTTTATTAACATGTCAGCACATGCTAAAAAGGTGCGCGGCAGTTTCATTTGTGAAGCAGAGCATTTACAGAAAAAGCACCTCATACACATCGCTTCAATGGAAAAGGACTCATCTAGGCTCTCCAAGAGCACCTTTAAACTGCATTAGGAGCACAAACTGCACTTAAAAACGTGTTTGCCCCACACATTGAGAAGGAAGTTAAACAGCAGAGAGCGTAACACTTCACTCCTCCTTTAACACACACCTGGGAATGTGTCCAAAGCATGTTCAGTCACCTATGGATACAGGCTGCCAATTTACATTCCTCTCCACCATTTCACACGTATTACCTGTCCAAATGTCTACGCTAAAGCACGTCTTACAAAAGGTATCGTATTTACATTAATATGCTGATTTAAAGTAATTTCTATACAAAAGCATAGGTGTATTCATTATACATATTTGAACATGCTTATCTGTAATTTTTAATTAGTGTACAAGACAGTGTCTGGTGTATCTGAATGAGCCAATGAAAAGACACCTGGCTCTTTCAAACCTGCTTCTGTTGACGCTGCCCACTATTTGTGCTACAAGACAACAGACACCATGCAAGGACGGGTGTGGAACTGAGAAGGAACTTGATGATGATCCTTCTAGCAATTTAACCCTCTTGCATTTCGTTTCCAAATTAAAAACGAACTAAATCTAACAAAGTAATGAAGAAAATGAAATCATGGTATAACACGACAACAGCTCACAAGTGATTAAGAGATCTGGTTTTTAAGACATGTAATACCACCTGCTAGATAACGTGCCAATGATAATACACAACATACTAAACAGACAGCCAGGTAGACCCCTAGCAGTACGGTCCAAGTATAAAAACTGCACATTGTTTGATTCTCAACCAAGAGAACTCCTGCACACTATCTTTATGTGTCTTTTGTCCAGGTTCTAGTTGCACCTGCAGATAAGCTTTTTGTCTCTTCTCCAGATTCTAGTTTTTCCAGCCTGATCTCAACCTTTATGACTCTCATGACCCCTAAAGGCACACAAGGATCAAAATGTGCACTTGAAGCCCTATACGATACATACACACACACACACTCCTTCAAATGACAAGACCTATGCCTACAGGTGGGGGGGGGGGCACAGTTTGGGCTAAACATAGACTATGCCCCCACCTAGTGTCCATATGCAGTTACTGCACCTAAATTTCTACATACACAAAGTTCTACATCATCCTCTGACCTGTTCACTAAACAAATTCAATGGAATTAATGGATTTGTTTAGTCAGTAGTGCAGAAGGAGTCAAAAGTTAGAAGAGGAGGACTTGTCATACTCAGGTCACAGCTAGCCACAGTGCATTTAAATAACTTAAGTATACATAAAACTGAATGTTAAATAACCTATACAAATAACGAGTGTGCTTCTGCAAACTGTGCATATTAGGAATGAAAACCAATAACTATTTAAAGCTGTAATTCTGTGTTTTTGTGCTATGGAGCTGCAGAACAAGAATGAGAAAGGCAGCAGCCTTGATAATCCCAGGGCAGACATTGATACTACAGATGAGAAAAGAAAGAGGCTGGCATTTCATACAGCTCCACATGTACCTGCTGAATGGGCTCTATGATCTGGGCACGAGAGTGACGTAAGACTTGCATGTTATAGACCAGACAGTCCGGCGCTTTAGCAAAAATGACTGAACAAACACATACAGGCACGTGCATGAGCACACGCACACTTTCCAAGAAAGTCAGATATCCAGCATTTGCAAAGATGACCCTTGGCTGCTTGAAGTGGTTGGCTTCTCCGATGACGCATATGATGTGCGAAATAACATGTGGCACAGCTTTTGCATTGTGCTGGGAATCTGATGCCTGTCGATACAGCAGTGAGCTATTACTTGTGTTTTAGTTCTTGACAGAGTAGCAGTCTTCGGACTCTGGTCCTCTAAATTGAGCCTTTGGTGTGTAAGCGCCATTAGAAAGCATCACCGCAGCCACCTTTACACTCCTACACAGTGAACCCTCAGTTCTTATGTTTTAGTACCTGTTATACCAGTATTAACATGACATTCAAAAAAGCAAGACAGAACAAATCTATACTAAAATTAAGGAAATACAAAGTTTGAAAATTTGTTTGTATTTGGGGGGGAAAAAAAAAAAAAAAAAGTTAATTCAAAAGTCAACCTCACCGTTCTGAATTGTCAGACTGAGGCCTGTTGGATATACTCCATGTTTAGTTAAACTGCAGAGGAAGCATATGACGTCATAGATTAACTTGACACTACAGGACACACGTACATAATACCGAATAGGACAAAAGCTGTTGCTTCAGTTTTCAAATGGGTTTAGAAAATTCTTGACAACTCTGGCTCAATGACTTCACAGAATCCGATGGAGGAAAAAAGCACAGATGTTCAAAGTCCAAACGCATGCAAAACGGCATTTTTCTTTGTGAAAAGGAAAAGAGAAACGAACTAAATTAGCAAAGTCTTTGCTCGTGTAAAGAACAAAGCACATATAAATGACATCTCTCGCTTGTGAAGTTGAGTCCAATAAATAAATATTTCCTATCCCATCATTACAAAAGATCACACATATCCAATGTACATATCTTGTGCATTTTGTAACTCTTACTGGTAATTTATATTATAAAAAAAAACCTAAGTCTTCCCTTCCAAAACTTCAAACAAAAGTATATAAAATTCAGTAATAATTATGACTTTGTATAGACACAAGCCTCACACCTCTGATTAAAGGCTCCACCTGCCCAAACAATTTTCCCCACAACGGTTTCCAGCCTTAATTATGAAAACACAACCTGAAATTTAAAAAGGCCAAAACTGATTTTTCGTAGCAAAATTCCACTTAGCTGATAAAAACCCTATTTGAAAAGAGTGGATATTCTGGATAATGGATGTCACGTCTGTAATGGACATCTTAAAAAAAAAAAAAAAATGAACACCCCAGTTAATGACAAAAGTTGGATGGGATGTCATGAGTGCTGTGCAACAGCTCAGAGAAGCCTAATTTTACTATTAGACAGTGGAAACGAAGTCCATCACGAAGCCTAGAAGATTCCAAAAAGCGAAACTAGAAAAACACTCCTAGCTCACAGTACTCAAATCAACAAGCTTTTTATTTTAACGATTTTCACAAAAACACAAATGTTAGCAATCATTCTGTAAGATAAACTTGTGTTTTGGAAATAGAGGAGAATAACTAAGCTAAATTGCTAAACCGGTGTTATCGGAACAAGTCACTGCTGTGAGGCTAAAGTAAAAAACATGGATAAACACTGGTGGAAGGCACCTGCCGCCCCCGTGAACATCCTTGCAGGCAATGCTTTGTAACCCAATATCTGCCTGTTTTGTTTCACTGATGTAATGACCCTGTAATGAGGCTATACAAAATTCAGACACAAGATCATCTAACACAGAACCCAAAAAGCAAGGACCCCATCAGGGAGTACTACAAGAGAACAATGCAGAGCTGTACAATTTCAACTAATACAAACAAAATGAAATCAACAATGGCGAAGTAAAGGCATAAGTAGCTGGGGAAATATATGGTATACTGTACCCATGTCAATTCCCAAAATGGTTATTTGGAAAACCTATTAAATTTATTTTATTTCTTTGAAATTAAGTGTCTTAACATTAGTTATGATTTTCAGTGAAATTTAAATTCTTATCCTTACCTATCGGCTTTCCGAAGTTTTTTCTACATTTGTACAGAACAGTGCTAACGAGGTACTAGATGGGATGCTTAAAAGAAAAAAAAAATGCCCATATCAAACATCATGAAATATAATCAGAATGATACAGTAATGAATGCTGATTCCATGCAAACGCTTTCCTCGGGATTAAAGAACTACCAGCTCACGATGAAAATTGTGCTGGTGCCCCCTGTACCCCAAAAACTTTAACACGACACATGGAGACGAGTCAGTCAACCAAGCCTGCACATGACACACACACACACCATATAAAAATATATACCACCAAAACAACTAAAAGCATAACCTCCTCTTGTACACATAATCGGTATTCTTAATTTAATTTTATGACTGCAACTGTTTTTCCCCACTGTTCAGAAGTGCCGGTTTCCAGAAGCCATGATTATCAAACGTAAAAGAAAAGGAAGGTAGTATGCACTGTGTGGTTCGGAAGCCAGCAACGTTACACTGGATCAGTTAATCATTTTTATCGTTTCTCAGATAAGGTTCAACTTTTGTAACCATCAGCAGACTAAAACTATCCCCCAGGTTGCATTTGTAAATGTTCTTGAAGTTATCTCCAGGCAAAATGCAGGTCAACGTGTACAAAAATAGCCTGCATTGTTCTGAACTTACCTCCAAAGGATAGCTATGCCTCAGATTTCAGGGCTCTGAAAATGTAGTGGAGCTTCAAATCGCACAGAAATTGTGATCGTATCTTAGTTACCATCCAAATACTTTCTAGCATTCTGGTAAACCAAATTAACTGCAGCATATAGGGTTGCAGAAGTCATCATCGTGGACGTCTCTTCACGATATATCCCTCACCGACAACTACAAGGCGTCTAAGGGCAGGATTGACTCCACCGCGTCCAGGCAACAAGCAAAGCAAAACCGCTTCTCTTCTCTAACGCCAGCCAAGAGTATCACCCCGCATCGTGGACTTCCGGATTACTTATATGCGGTATTGAAAAGTGTTAATGTTAGCAAAGCGTTTATTGTGATTATCTGAATTAAAGTTTGTAATATAACTGGAAAAAGGTCAACAAAACCAAACAACTTCGTTTACTTAAATCTTTGTCAAGATACTGTTTCCAAGAAGATGGCCCACTAAACTGAACATGCTCCAAACTTAAAATTACGGAGTATCCTTGGAACATTGTTCTTAAATGCTTCTGCATGACATTTTTAAATCAGATACCGACCTCAGAAGCTTTACGTGCAAATTTATGAAAATGACACTGAAGGACCATGTGAGAAACCGTGTCATAGATCAGATTTAGTAGGGTAATGTAGTCGTTGTCGTATGACACGTATTCAGGATTCCTGTAAATACACGAGAAATTAACTACATGTCCCAGCATACCGCTAAAATACAACGTCACGTGGTTCTGCCCCCTTGTGACAATTTAGGTACAAGAATAGAGGTGACCTCCTCATCTGAAACGAAGTTGAAGAGTGGTTGTTGCAGATAAACTAGTGCAAAGATGGTAAGTGATAAAACTACTGCGTGTGTGTATGTTGTATAACATGTTTTGATAAAGAATATTATATAGCCATTCAGTAATTGAGGCTTCATTAAAACTATTATTTGAAGGACGAGACGACCGTTTCTGGTTAGCTGGGTAGGTATGGAAAATAGTGTAATTATTTTTACTTCGCAATGCTATCACTGCTGAATTTTGTAGTCTTATCGGGTTCGTATTTAAAATTTTGTAGTACTGAATAGTAAAAGGAAGGTTATGCGTGCATTATTTTATGTAGGTTGTAGGAAGGCTCAGTATGTGTAAGTGATTTTAAACCTGTAATTGTATAGCAACGTATTGCGATTCAGTATTGTGCCGTTAAATAAATGCCTGTCAATCATCACATTGGCAAGATGGTTGACGAAAATGATTGGATGTAAGTCAAAGTTAAAAAAAATTCAGGTTCATTCATTGAGTGACGTCGCTCGTTGATTTATAACACGTGGCCAATAGCTGAGCACAGTTGGTTGAAATTGAAATTCGACTCTTTATTTCTTAATATTTTTGTCATTCATTGTTCACAAAAAACCTGAAAATGTGCAATTTATCAAACATGTATAAAAACGTTGCTGATGCGAGGTGTTAATTAACCGGAAAAGGGAGTTGGTACTTTGATTAATTTGCTCCCGTTTTAAAAATATCTTGGTCTGCTACATCAATCGCATGTCAGGATCTGAATGCCGTAAACCGATGCCCTATTTTTAAAATCCGCAATGGTGAATGGCTTACGAGTATAAACTCAGCTGGGCACTCGTCATCCAGTTTTGTCCTTGCCCTTCTGCTGTCCATTGCAGTCAGTTTCTTGCCTTCAGGATTTTTTTTTTTTATGTTGACGCATTTGTCGTCTCGCAGACTGACCCAATTAGAGTTTTGGTGACCGGCGCTGCTGGGCAAATCGCCTATTCTCTTCTGTACAGCATCGCTAAGGGTGATGTCTTTGGCAAAGATCAGGTAAGGGCTTCGTTACGGTTACATAATATGTCGAATATAGAGAATGGAGAACCAAAGCTCGTCCTGCTGTGTGGAGTCTTATTTAAAATGCATGGACCCCAGTCTCTAACATGTAAAATATACCATTTACAGTTAATATACTTTTGTGGCTGCTGAAATGAGGAACAGGTGTGTATATTAGCTCTGTTAGCATGGTGTTTAACATGTTTAATGCTGTTCTAAGATAAACCTTTTACCTTGCACACTAAAATAGACACCAAACATTTGGAAATGCATGCAAATTCCTTAAAACAGGAAGAAAACATTGTAACATCTTTGAAAAAGAGACTGATGAATGGGCAACTGAAGAATAAAAGAAAACTGATTAAACTCCATCTACATATCAAAAAGAGCATTGTCTTCTACATAACATTAATAGCATAGTTTCTGTACTTGTAACCTTTTCTACATTCCTATTTCTCCTAGCCCATCATCCTTCTTCTGCTGGATATCTCACCAATGCTTCCAGTCCTGGAAGGTGTTGTCATGGAGCTACAAGACTGTGCCCTCCCCCTACTGACAGGTAGCCTTGACACCCAGGCCATCTCTCACTGCTCTAAGCACTTGTTGGTGGGCATGTTGCAGTAAATGAATGTTCTGCAGCTTGACTCTCCATTATTGGGTTGAAAAGACAAGTTAAGGTCAGAATTTGAGAGGGTGCCATTTTATTGTACAAGACTTGGAAAAGTGATACAGATGGTTGGTGTAGAGAGTGCTGCTACGTCTACTTTTATTGATCCCAAGCTTTGTCCCGTCTTAGAGATTGTCCCAACAGACAAGGAGGAAGTGGCTTTCAAGGACCTGGATGCTGCCATCCTAGTTGGCTCCATGCCCAGGAAGGAAGGCATGGAAAGGAAGGATCTGCTGAAGGCCAATGTGAACATCTTCAAGTCCCAGGGAGCAGCCTTGGATAAGTACGCCAAGAAGACTGTGAAGGTGACCATTGAAAATCACGCGTGAGGATGTCATGTGTGGCTACTTTGGCGAGCTACTCTGTGCAGATTATTAGTGTGTTTCTAAGGTCTGCCCCTTCTGTTACCAAATGCTGTATGAGTAGTGTGAATTGGATGACTCGGAACCTCAGATTATTTTGCCTGTTTTTTTAATTAATTATGAGAAATGGTAATACTATTTCTTGTTGTTTGTCCAGGTGCTGGTTGTTGGAAACCCTGCCAACACTAACTGCCTGATTGCTGCCAAGTCTGCCCCCTCCATCCCCAAGGAGAACTTCTCCTGTCTGACCCGTTTGGACCACAACAGGGCCCTCTCTCAGGTCTGCAGTGTCTCAGCATGCTCAGTGTTCCTGTGAATGAACCTAGGTTTGGAAGCCTGTGCCATCTAGTAGCACTGCAGGTCCAGAACATTATTGGCTGATGTTGGTGGATTTAGTGTGCAGTATCCACCTGAAATGATTAAAAATATTGGTTATTTAGCTGTAACGGTGCCAGCATGCATTTTAGGAAACCATGCATATTGTTTTTGGTATGTTTGTTCCAGGTGGCAATGCGCGTGGGTGTGCCCGCAACCAGCGTGAAGAATGTCATAATTTGGGGCAACCATTCCTCAACCCAGTATCCAGATGTCCATCATGCTAAAGTCAAGAGCCAGGGGACAGAAATGTCTGCCTTTGATGCTGTGAAGGATGACAACTGGCTTAAAGGCGATTTCATCTTGGTCAGTCTGTAAATGGGGGAAGTGATTTTCCTGTGTGGGATTTTGGCTTTGTCGGTCAACACAGGAATTGACACAATGTCCTTTCCAAGAATATGTCTGACTGTGCTTTTTCTTGGTTTTTTTTTTTTTAAACAGGAAATTGAATTTATTTCTTTTTGGACTCATATCCTGAGTACTAGGACTGATCCTAGTGCTTAAAAAAAATTAGTGAAACTGAGTTCAAGGCAGAATAAGTCTGACTTCTAAGTCTTGTTAAAGTCCAGATAATAGAGAAGTGTGTGTGTGTAAAAATATACATTATTTTAAGTGTGTTGTAATGTTACTGGTCTCTGATGTACAGGTTGTCGTCAGCTTGCGACCATAATCGGTTTTGTCCAACCAGTTGTAATTCGATTTGGTCGTAAATCGGCCTTTGCAGAAATGTAATAATCGCTGATGTTGTTAGCTGGGGCTACGTTCGTCAGGTTTTATTCAAACACTTTTTTTTTTTTTTTTTTTTTAAATATACTTTTTGAATAATAAAAAAAAAAAAAGTATATTTAGTTTAATACAAAATAATTGCAAAAACACTTCATACTACAGTACAATTGGTTTAATAATTGCAGCCGGTGTGGCGCATGGTGTACTTTTTTCATAAACATGGTGAGCTTTCTCTGAGTTGTTTCTTTTTCTCCTTGTACATTTCACAATATGGACAAAATGCATCATGTGCCATTTGTTCAATCCTTGCAAATTGTTCAGTGTTTGGGTCCATACCTTCAAAATGTGCAACAAATTTATTTGGTAGAAACAAACTCTCTGATAATCCCTTAGTTGTGAACACAGAAAATGAACACAGAGGAAGCGCACTGTACCAAGTCTGAGGTTACACTGAGCTTTGTGCGCAGAACTGCTGGTGCTGCCAGGAGCTGGGCGAAACTGTCATATGCTCGTTCGCCCAGCTGGTCAAAGCTCACTAGACATACCAGTCACAGTTGTGGACGTAAAGTCGATCGGTCATAAATCACATAGATTGTAAGTCGACGACGACCTGTAGTCCGATATGAATTTGCCAGTGTCATAATGTTGGCCTGTCTCTCCATAGACTGTGCAGCAGCGTGGGGCTGCTGTCATCAAAGCCAGGAAACTGTCCAGCGCCATGTCTGCTGCCAAGGCCATCTGTGACCACATGAGAGACATCTGGTTTGGCACTTCTGAGGTAATCACATTCTGCGACACACATCTCAATCAGGGTATGCCCACGTGTTGTCTTCTCCCACAATTTCTTTTCCCTACTTTGAACTTCAGGGTCAGTTTATCTCCATGGGTGTCTACTCCAGTGGGAACTCGTATGGTGTTCCTGAAGATCTCATCTACTCCTTCCCAGTCACAATCAAGGTAAGACATGTAAATTGTCTACATGGTTTACTTTATGTCCACAGTAGATACTGAGAACATACTCCTTCCAGCCCCATGCTGCAGGTAGTATAGGTGTATTATTTTGTATATTTGAATGTTTAATTTTATAGAACTTTATTAATCCCATAGGGAAATTACTTATTTGCATCAGTTTAACCCATCTCCTGGGGGAGCAGTGGGCAGCCATAATTGAGCACCTGGGGAGCTAGCATTGAGTGTATTGCTCAGGGACACACCTGGTGACTGGAGTGGGATACTTGGCCAAACTGCATAACAGCTTCTTTCCCCAAGCCATAAGACTCCTTAACTTTCAGGGCTGGCCTCATAGAGGACTTTCTCACATACTGTCACTAATACTGCACTGCTGTACTTTATCATCATTGTACACATTGAATTGTGTGAGTGCTGCTCTCTGTTATGTTTATTACTTGTTGTTTTCACTATGTATAGTACCACGTGTCAGTTTGAAATATTTTGTGTAGCACCTGGTGTCCTGGGAAATGTTTTGTTTCACTATGTACTGTAGCAACTCTGTACAGCTGAAAATACAATAAAACCACTATCCAATCCTATTCAAACCAGGAGACTTTCACGTCCTTGCCTGATGTTCTACCCATTAAACCACTTGGACGCAATGAAATAAATTGTGAGATAAGAATATTCCTGTGGTTGTTTTGTAGAAGCACTAGTCAATGTTTAACTTTCGAAGTTGTTGTGGTCCCCTCCCCTTTGCTGCCACTGCAGGACAAGTGCTGGAAGATTGTGGACGGGCTGGCAATCAACGATTTTTCACAAGGCAAGATGGATGCCACTGCGGCTGAGCTGGTGGAGGAGAGGGATACTGCTGTCTCATTCCTGACAGTGTGACTACAGCCACCGAGCTTGTACCACAAACTTCCTGGGTCTCATCTCTGAATCACTCCTAACAGTTCTTTCTGTATTTTATGTCAAATCCATACTAAACAAAACGTTGTCAATGTTTATGGCACCTAGGAATGTACTGTAGTGGAAAATTATACATTAGCTGTTATTACAATCGTTATCTGTTGCACAATAAAAATAATAAACAAATGGTTACCTGTTACACAATAAAAAATATAATAAACTGATTTGTTTATTTATTGTATGGAAACGTCCCATTTGCCTGAATCCCAACTCCCCCAGCCACATTAAAAGTTGGACTATCCTAACTAAAAAGATTTAAAAGGGACACTCACTACTTCATAAATGCCTGACTAAATTTTAAAATAATATAAGCAAAATCCAAATTCTCTTTGTGAATCTTATTAGTCTAGTTATGTACCTGTATCTTGAAGGGTTAAAAAAGTAAAATTTTTCTAATTATATATAATCTTTGTATATTAGAACCTGTAGCACAACAAATGCTCTCATAGTAGACAGGTTTGTCTCATGAGGTAAGAAGCAAAACTATTCGGAACCAAGCGTGGTAGGACCCTGGAACTTCAGAAAGCTGTTATTCCGTCACCATCCTCGCGGTGGCACATTGGCCTTGGTATAGTTAAAATTCGTAAGGTTTAATTGCCTATCGCGTTGCCTGAAAAACTTGCAGAACGTCTATATCCATCATATTACATATACGACATGTCAGCTAGTAGAACTTTTATTCTTATTGGTCAGTCTGACAGTACAAACGTCTTCTAAACTATTGTGATTTTTAATATTTTCTTGATTATAAAGGTATTAGTGCGATACTCGTTTAGTGTTTTCGTTTATTTTTATGACCCAAATGGTCACCCAGTTGAAAAATTTGTTTGGTAAATAAAGCCTGTGTAGACGTAATAAAATGTTCTCAAAAAATATAAACATACTATCCTAAATCTGAGTAGAGTGCCATTTGAAATCAGATAATCGAAGATATTTTATTACGATGTCTCTAAAATATAAAATATTTAATTTTATTGGAACTTTTCACAGGTGTATTAACAGATAATAGTCAGCTCTTTTTATTGCGTAGCGTTGAAAATAGTATTTGATTTTCTTTACTGACATAAAAAAAATCAAAGACCAAGGTACTGACAGACATTTCAGAGGGGATGGTTTGTAACGTTAATCAAAGGACAAAATAAAAGCATGGCTTACGTATACATCAGACAACCAGCAAAAAGCTGTATATTAATTGGCTGACGCGTATAAGTGCCTGGAGTGCTATTGGTTCCCTTCTTTAAATGACCACTCGCTAGACTTTTTTTTTTTTTTTACATCCATTAAAAATGCAAAAACACGTGAAATTTACATATGCAACAGCAACGTGCCATATTTGTTTACACTGAAAACCAGATACAGTAAAATAAATTTTAAAACTGCTCAATTACCTTTATGATGAAATCTGAAAATAAATTACATAAAATATTTTTAGGAAACGTATTACATGACCAATATTGGAATGATTGGTGATACTACAATATGTGGGAAACGTACTTATAATAGAAGAGAGAGAGAGAGAGAGTGAGTGTGAGTGTGAGTGTGACATACATGTACGTATAATACACTCTGTAGTTATGAACTGAACAAACACCGACGTATAGTTGGAGGAAGGACGAACACAAGCACGCGCACAAACACGGACGTACATCTATGCGGAAAAGTGTACAGGAAGCAATTTCGTTCGATTGGGCGCACTCAAAACATACTGTATATACACCTACATTTATTGTATTAGTAAACGCTATCATGTACATAAATCCATACAGGTATTCAAAGTTAATAAAAACAAATTTAACGCAAGCTTCGTTTTTCCTTATCCTGAGTAAACTTTGTTACCCATACATACCGCATTTGCAGTTTGCAATCTCACTAAATACTGCAACCGCTGAAATTAAAATATGGAGGTTAACAGTAAGAACCAATGAAAACTGTAATTCATCGCGACTCGGGTCTCTAACGTTGTGGTTGGTCGCACACATCTGTTCCTCCGTCATCAGAGTCCCTCCGGAAGATACAGAGTAGCGACTATACTGCTAATTTCAAAGTGACCTGGATTTTTTTTTTTTTTTTTTTTTTTTTGACGCCGATGTTTTCTTAAAACTTTAAAACGGTTTTCTGTTTTATGTGCTGCCTCCATGTGTTTGTTTGAGTTGGGTACAGTGTTGTTGGGATTTGGTCTAAGGCAAGATAGCAAGATAGCCTATCAAAAGGTGAGTGTATTTCTCGGAAATGGAATGTCAGATTTTTTGAAGTTTAAATTTGACTATGAAACACACGTGGAATGTTGGTGTTTCATTCTGTCGCCAGGTTACGATACGGTTTGATTTCAAAAAAATAAAATAAAAAATGAAAATGACTGTATAGGTTTTTACAGTGATGCTACTCCAGAATCGCATAGGGCTGGCCGTCTATCAAGATGCGTTATATTCACGGACAGATCGCATCTGTATTTCATGCCCATCCTGGACATTGATGTTTGGCTATTGATTAACTACAATCAGGAACGGGAAATTAGTGTGATTTGTGTAAGAAACATGGAGGAGAGGGAAATGGGGGCGAGGCAAATCCTCGGTTCTCAAAGTCAAGGAGAAAATGGGACGTGGTTTATTTGTCTGCAATGTGGGCTGAGCTGCAGGGCCGTAAATCGAGTATTATTTGCGCTGATGCGAAACGTTCACGTTTACTCTCTGTATCTGGCCGCTGAGCGGGGAAGTTAGAAATTATTGGGTTTGGTGTTTCATTTGAAGGTCGTTTCGCATTTTCTGTCTCTAGATTACGTTGGAAGGAAATTTATTCGTTTTTAAACATCTTAACTATTATACGCAGACGAGTCTTGGGTATTTGAATGAATCAGGATTATTTCGAAATTACTGATGTGTAACGTGTAGTATGGAACGCTTTCAAAGAATGAACTTTTTAAAAACTCCTATATGAAGACAAAACTCTCAGTATGTAACAAGTTAAATGTAATAAAAATAAATATCTCTCACTGTTGTAAAATACCGGTTGCTGTATAAATATTTAGACTTAAAAACTGAAACATAGAAATACACACGTTTCCTACGTTAAATAAAACGAATCATCGGGATGTTGATTTACATCGAAGGTAAGTCACTGAATATTTTCAGGTTACGTTTTATTATACCTAACCCTATAATTCAGAAGGTAGTAAAAGGAGTTGCGCAATGCTTAAAAATCTGAGCACACCCGAGGTTTGTTGGGTGAAGCCTTACTGTTTTGGAGCGGAGTTTCTGTTACAATTCTGTCTCAGATTACTTTGTTTCCACTAAATCTGTATTCTGTTTTTCAGAAGTAGAGTTTATTGCCGATTGGGTTAATTGCAGAGGGCGATATAAAACGGTTTAATTAAATCCCTAAGAGGATAGAAAAACTCTATAAATTAAATAAATTATCTGTTAATTAGAGACTTAACTGTATGTGTGTGTGGGGGGTGCATCCTTTGGATATCCAACCTATGGACGTATTTTATATGAAAACGTACAGTAACCTATTGCAAAACGTCACACTGCAGTAATCACAGAGTAAACTCATGACAGTTTAAGTAGTAAGATGAGTTGCTACATATCCGTTACTGTATCATTATATGTACCTTCAGACAAACTAGTGTGACTACTTATGAAGGCATGATCAACTTTTTTGTTTCTTGACTTGCAGTTTAAAATTACAGTTAAAATGTTTTTTGTTTTAATTTCAAACAATTAAAAGCTGAGAGATTCTAGATTCCATCCATGATCAGTTGACAAAAAATACTACAAATGCAACCGTGTCTTCTAGTTGATTGGCTCGTTTCAGGAATATGTCTCACTATACAAGAAGTAGCGTACAACATTTTAGTAACCCCAGCTGAGTTCCCTCCTCTAAAATTTTATTAAGTTTGATTCAGCTGCACAAAGTGTACTTGTACTACAAAATGCAGTTTGGCATCTAATAAAGTGTAAAGTAATGTAAGGTTCATTTAATAGTACATATATGTATGCTGTACATTCAGTGCAGGGAATGGATAATGGATAAATAATGTTTTATATATATAAAACATATATATATATATATATATATTTGGTACTACATTAATACATCACTGTCCAGCTCTTCATTCCTGAGCCTGTCTACAAGCTGGAACACTTTAATTACCTTTAGTGAAAAACCTGATTAGGTTTTATGATTTATTGAACACAAAAGCTGTAAAATAAATTAAAGGCCACTGTGATGAAGGGCATATTGTGTATTTCAAGTTTCCTGAATTCCGGTTCTTACTGAATGAGTATAGTTTTTGTCTTTTACATTAACTGGCTTCAACTGAATAAATTGTAAAACTGATATTGTGTTAACTCAAAACATATTGGAGGATTTAGTTTTAGGATTTTTTTTTTTGGGGATTGTTACAGCCTTAGCCTTTAACAGTATCAGATTTTTTTAATGAAATAAAGATAATCAGAATCTGTTTATTTGCTACGTATACAAGCATACAAAGAACATGTCTTGGTGTTAATTTCCCAAATACAACATGTATGATAATGTCAATGTTAGTTTATTTGTATAGTACATTTGAGCACAACCAGGTTGACCAAAGTGCTTTACAACAAGAAGTACAGAATGAAATAGTGGAAAGTAAGCTTAGATATGGAACATAACATCAAATACATAATATAAGCAGTAAAAAAAATAGATGTTAAAAGTACAAAAAATAGACCAAGAAAATGTTAGGAACCACAATACATGAGAGATTCATAATGTTTTCAGATGTTTTTTGAACAAATGAAGAGAGGGCAATTAATAAAGAATGGCAACTCTTTCTACAATTTAGGTGCAACCACGATAAAGGCACTATCACCCTCGCTTTTAAATCTAATTTTAGGGACTACCAGTAGAAGCTGGTCACCTGACATAAGGGCCTGTGCTGGTTTGTAGGTTTCCAAAAAGTCAGAGATGTATGGAGGTGCAGAGTTTTGTAAATTATCAATAAAATCTTAAATCTGATTCTGAATGTGACTGGAAGCCAGTGGTGTGACTATAAGACCAGGGTAATATGTTGGTGTTTGCACAACCCAGTTAAGAATCGTGCTGCTGTGTTCTGGAGAATTTGAAGCCTGGCCAGCGAGGCATGTGCTACCCCTACATACAGAGCATTACAGTAATCAATTCTACAAGTAACAGGAGCATGTATGATGTTTTCTAGGTCCTTCTTAGGTAAAAATGACCTAATCCTGGAAATCTGATTTAACTGGAAAAAGCCAAGATTTAAAACTGCATTTGTCTCTTTATCGAATCTTACTTCATCATTTATGATGAACTCCGGGTTCCTGATAATGGATATTACACAAGAGTAACACACAAGTTACGCAAGACAGACATATAATTCTGGTCATTTGCCTATTTGGCTCTGTTTTATTTTCATTCAAACGTAAAAATGTTTATGCCATCCAAGCTTTGACATCAGCCAAGCAATCCAACAATAGTCTGATACATTTATCCAGTTTTTTTGAAAGGAAGATAAATTTGCACGTCATCAGCATAGCAATGGAATGAACATCAAAATTTGCTAAGAATCGAACCTAGGGGGCAGTAGATAAAGAGAAAACAGCAAAGGCCTGAGAATAGATCCTTGAGGGATGCCACACACCAGGGGTGCTGTTGTAGATCTAGTGTCATTATACTCTACTGAGAAGCTGTGATCTAGGGCCAAACCAGCAATTCCTACATCATGTTGCAAAAGGTGAATTAGAGTTGTATGATCTACCATGCAGCAGTCAAATCTGAATAATAACATTGCTGTGTTCCCTGCATCGGTATATAGTAAAAATCATTAACAACCTTTAAGAGGACAGACTCCATATTATAGAACGTTCTAAAGCCAGATTGAAACACTTTGAGAATGCCATGCTGGTCTAGGTAGGAAGGATGAAGACATTTTTTTCCATAATCTTTGATGTAAATGGCACTTTGGAGATCGGTTTAAAATTTGATTAAATGGTAGAATGCAAATTTGGTATTTTAAGTATAAATAAAAATAAAAAATAATAAATGAAGCACACCAAATAATATTAATCAAATACACATAAGGCAACATGGAATTAGACACTATTTACGCTGACAGTTGTGATAGTCCAGGGATGTAGGCTTGAGATGAAATGTGTACTTTAGCAGTGATGAAAGGAATAAGGTATATGAGATACATAAATTTATGTATGTAACAGCCTTTAATTATGTTGTGAGAAGAATATAGATATAGGATGTAAACGTAAAATTATATATAAAGTGATAGTGCCAGGATTAAATGAAGGGAATGTAACAGGTAAGTATGTGAACTTTATATCAGTAGCAATTATTGAAGTGTGGTATAATAATGGATGTTGGATGTAAGAACTGATGCTTTGTTTCACAAATGTAAAAAGTCAAGTAAAACTGACAAAATTTAAATAAATGGGTATTGAAAAGCTATTCCATTTAGGTCTGATGGCTAATCAGTCAGTGATTAAAACAGTTACCATTTCTTTGTGGTGATGGGATGTGGTGTATGCAAACAAACAAACTAGATTTTACGTTATTAAAAACACTTAACGAATCATCATTTATATGGTCTTTTCCACTTCATTTGAGCTGCACCTCCAGAAAATTATTAAGGTGGCCAGAAAAGGCCACTGATTATTATGGTGTGGCACATATATAAGCCGCAGTATAGGTATAGTTATATGCATTCGTTTTGCATAAAAGCCAACTTTCTGTCATTTGCATACACGTACATTTCGTTCACATAATAGCCAGAAAAAGACACTTGCGCCATGATGATAGGAAACCCCAAATTTATTTAGGGTTATTTGTCTTAGCTGAGAGTACTTCATTTGTCCATCTGTTCGTCTGTTTGTTTGAGTGTTCATTCTTCTTCCAGTTAGTTCCGGGTACGTCATGTGAGGAAAAACTGGAACGTCCCATATATTTGTAAAAAGGTTGCTCACACGGCCTATGTTGGCCATACCAGAAAGGTTTAGAGAGGGGAGATGAAATAAGGAAATGTTTAAAATACCCCAAAGCACAGCAGCAAGAAAATCTTGTTTTACTTGGGGAAAGACCTGAAAAACGTGTAAATGTAGGTATGTGTTTTATTGTGTTGTTTATATGATTGATTTCATAGAATTTGTATGAGTTCACTATTCCTGTGTCCTCACTGTCCTTACTGTTGAGTTTGAGGAGCACTGAAATAAACACCATTTGCATATACGTGCTAGTGTGACTGAGCCATCTTTTATATCCGGAGGAGAACCCAAACGACACACTCTGTGACAATGGTGTTTCTGCAGTGTTAGCTTGTTGAGGGCAATGAGGGGCCTTAAGCTTATAATGCATTCATATATACAATAAAATCTGTGTGTGCAAATGTGCATGTGTATAAAAAGTACTTAAAAAATGTTCTGAAAACATTGCTCTCAAAACAAACAAAAAATGCTATCTCATGTTCAGCACATGCATAGCCAAGCATCTGAGCAAAGACCACATCAACTAATCACGTTCTATGATGTAATTTGAAGAGTGTGATTTTTTTTTTCCCCCATACAAATGCTTTTAAGACTACCAAGATACATTAGTTGCACTGAGAAATAATCATGATTGACTCCATTCAGTTTCCTGTTTGGCACTCACCTGTTGTACCGGATTAACTAGTTTTTTTCACTTTCCATTATTACTGTACCACAGCAGTAGTCATTCTCTGTTGTTTAGTTTAAATATTTACAGTCGTGAAAAAATTAAAAAAATTATGAAAGCCTGTGTATTTTGTAACATTTTTAATATATGGATATTTAATCTCAATTTTAACAATACTGAGAGATTAA
>JABJVR010000052.1:3636797-3655262 GCA_025773905.1 Chitala chitala | reverse complement strand
TGTGTGTGTGTGTGTGTGTGTGTGTGTGTGTGTGTGTGTGTGTGTGTGTGTGTGTGTGTGTGTGTGTGTGTAGGGGCAGGGTGGCTCCAGTTCTACTTATCGCTGTAAGAGGTTTGCTCAGGAGGAGGCTGCATTAAACTGGCTGTTAGTCACAGCTGACCAATAGCAGAGGCTTAGAGGAAGAAGGGGCATGATTTTACACTCAGTACAGTACCCCTGCGTCTCTGTGTAGTTTGTACACTTGTGTATGTGTGTTTTTTCCCCCCCTCTGTATCAGATATCCACCTTTCTCTTCATCACTCTATCTGCTATCCTGCCAGCACTTCACCATCTCAGGTGAAATGTACCCCCCCCCCCCCCAGCTCTGTTTCAGTGGGTTTGTAACCTTGGAGGAAAGTCTACTGGCAGATCAGAATTGTTATTGATATTCATTTAAAGAAAATCAATATGCACCTGCTTTCACTTTTCATACTTTGGCCCTTCATCAAGGCTGTCTGTTCAAGGACTTTTATTTCAGACCACAGCTGTTACTGAAGTGGGACTTTTAACAGGAATGGCAGAGGCTGTCCTGACAAACGGCAGAATTAAGCCAGGGAGTCGTGACCCGTGATGACAGTACCATCAACATTCTGAATGAGTGCTGCTGGCTAATGTCAGCATTTTTAAGGACTCAAAGAGAACATTCCAGCATGAAGTGAATTTTTTCTCTTTTACCACCAGATGATTTCCGTTTAGTCTGAGAAATGCAACTCGCCTGTGTCAATATTTTATCATCTGTGTCCTTGGACAGTTACTTTTTTTTTTTTTTTTTTTTTTTTACTTTTTTTGTGTTTTGTAGACATTGGTATAAATGCATGCTATACTTTGCCAAATAGTGTGCTTGGTTGTTTTAGAAAAATGTCTTAGCAACACCGTGAAAATGGAGAACAAATTTCTTGCCAGATGTGTAGAAATACGATTAGGACTCATTTCTTAATTAGCAAAAAAGAAAATAAGTAAAAATTTACATTATCAGCTTAAGGTTACATATCAACACATTGGACAGAATGGTGACCGTCACATTAAACTTGACATGGAAACTAAAGGGTGGATCATAAAGTTAAAATGAGAAACTTTTAATAGCCACAACGGGACAGTCACCAGCTCTCTGAGCACAAGAGGGAGTGGGTGGGATGCTTAAAGATGAAGTGACCACTGGAGTGAAGGCCAGAGGTGTCCATGAGGGTGGATTCCTGGTTCCTTGTCTGAATAATGTTCTTATTTTACTCGTAGATGTTTGAATAAGCACCCTCCTGGTACTGTATCAGGGGAACATGGTTACAATGTAGCACACAAGCTGAAAAAGTTCCCCCACAGCCCATCTCAATGCTAGTCCTCTGCCTCCCCCATCCATTCCTTGGCTCCTGTTCTCCTGCATGAAGAGACCACTTGTGTGCTACACACCTGGAGGGGGTGGGACTTGGGTGTGGGTGAGGGGGGACTAGGACTAAGCCAGATTGTTTCACTTCATCTGTGAGAGGGAATCAGAGTCCTGCTTATTCCAGAGGCAGGAGGCCAGCTTACCCCTTAGGGTAACATGGTAGCAAGGGTGTCCTGAGACGGGGAGTGGAGCTTCATGTAGGGGGCAATGCTGTTTACAGTCATTTGCCGTTTTGAGACTGATGGTCAGACCTGTAGAACTCTAGCTGTTACTTCACACATGAAAGCATTCACGTAGTTAAATGTGTAAGCGCTTTGAGGCATCTTGTTGTGAAAGGCACTATATAAAAATGAATTGAATATGTTCGCATGTCTTTTTAGGGTCTTCCCCATGTGCAGAAACAAAATTTACCCCACCCATCCCCTGGGAAAATGCTGAAACAAGAATAATTCCTGCACCGTGACAACGTCCACACTGACTCAATATTAGAAGGTCCTATCCAGAGGGATCTCAGAGAATTCTCTGAATTTTGTTTTACTTGTTTTGAAAAACTATTTCAAGCTGTTGCCATTGCTGTCAGATGATTTTGAGTGCACCTCCACCTATTTCCTCTCTGGATATAATTGTGCTCTATGGAGCAACACAACGAAGAACACCCCAGTACGGTGAAGGATAGGAGGGTCAGGGAGAGGTGTTGTCCTCCCCAAGGCAACCACTCTAACCTCTCTGGCCGTGTTCCTCCCCATACAGATCCAGCCGTACGAGAGGATCAAGGCCAAGGGCCTGCCGGACAGCGTGGCAGCCAGCCTAGACAAGCTGGTGGTGGTGAAACTGAATGGGGGCCTGGGAACCAGCATGGGCTGCAAGGGGCCCAAGAGCCTGATCAGTGTGCGCAACGAGAACACCTTCCTGGACCTGACTGTGCAGCAGATTGAGGTTTGGGACGGGGGACAGATGGTGGGGAGGGTGCACCGTCAGCCCCTGGTTTACGCACTAACATAGTGTTGGGCCAGATAGGTCTCATGCAGTGTTGCGGTACTAACGAGGAGCTGCACACCAGAGTGCTGATTGATCTAATCATCTTATCACCACGTTACATTATGCTCCACTTCTTTTCTGGTTGTCAGAACAGCGTGTGGTTAACTTGACCCTCTTGCCTCACATGCAGAATGTATAAACCTTCAGTTTATTGTAGCGCTCTGAAAGCTGCGTGGTCATTCGTTCCTTTTGGCCCTTTGTAATTAGACCAAGCTGGTTACTCCTATTGACCAAGCTGGCTACTCCTATCTACCATAACTGCCATGTCACAGCAGAGTAGGTGATCACATATTGCAGACACAGGCCCTAATCTGTGCAGCCACACACACGCACACACGCAAGCGCACGTGCTGACCGTGCAGAGGCCATCAGAGGATGAGCACGTGCTCATGTTGTGTGTCTTCCTCCCCCCCACTTCTTTCTGCACCGCTCCCCTCCTGTAGCATCTGAATAAGACCTACAACACAGATGTGCCGCTGGTGCTCATGAACTCCTTCAACACTGACGAGGACACCAAGAAGATTCTGCAGAAGTACACGCACCACAGGGTGAAGATCCACACGTTCAACCAGAGCAGGTATACACCAGCGTGGAGCCCTCCTCATCCCCCTGATTTTGTTGGCTCTGTAGACATCTGAGCTCCTCTCGCCTGCCTGCACAGGGCCGTACTCAGCGCTGTTATGCTTTTCTTAAGCCGTTCACTATTACTGGGATTTGAAGCCCAGCTGTGCGTCCTCCTTCGTTTGAACCCTTTTTGTTTTCTGTCAGAATATGAGCAGGCGGTGCTGAGAGTGTTTGGTTTGGCCGAGGCACTGAGATTCAAGTGGGTCAGATGTACTGAAGTCTTGTACTGCCTGGCTTGCTGACTGGGCTCTGAGCCCCTGGCCTGAGCCTGGAGGGAGTGTATGACTCCGGCTCGTTCTACTGGCCTGAGCCATTTGTGGAGCTGTAATAGTTGTCTTAAAGATTAATGATATCCTGCTGTAATACTATGAGAATATTAATATTTAATCTAAAGGGTGATGGGGGGGGCAGTTCAATGAGAAATTTATCACAAACACCTCAGCCATTTGGCAGCAAAAATAAACTGACTGCTTACCGCACCGGTCAATGTAAAAATGAGCTTTCATTAAACTGCTATTAAGGTACGACAACATTTACAAAAAACAAAAAAAAAACACATCTGCTAAAAACTGGATATGATTTGTTTACGTGTTCATGGAAATGCCTGAAACCGGGCGCATGTGCCATCACTTACCTGGACTAGAACCTCTCATTCTCTCTCTTGCAGGCCCCTCTGGCCTGCACCACTGTCAGCCCCTAATAGGCTCGCTTTCAGAAACATGCAAACTGCTTTCAGCACATATGGTGTAATTGAATGGTCTTAAACAAACATGCCATCTTCCTGGTCTGTCCTTGCTAACGTCTTCACCACTGTTAACTATAGTTACATATGGTTTGTCCACTTCTACTTTTGAAATTTGTGAGACAGTTCTGATTTTTCTCACACTAATGGACCCTCAATGAGAACCTACTAGGAAAACTTACTTCCTTACCTCTGCTTCAGGTACCCACGAATCAACAAGGAATCTCTGTTGCCCGTGGCGACAGACCTGGGGATGAGTGGGGAGAACGTAGATGCCTGGTACCCGCCGGGCCATGGTGACATCTATGCCAGCTTCTACAACTCGGGCCTCCTGGAACAACTGATCAATGAAGGGAAGGAGTACATCTTCGTGTCGAACATTGACAACCTGGGTGCCACGGTGGACCTGCACATCCTTCACCACCTGATGTGCCAGCCCGACGGCAAGCGCTGCGAGTTTGTCATGGAGGTCACCGACAAGACGCGGGCCGATGTTAAGGTGACTGTCTTCGCATCACTCTTTTCTGGCCCTTTGTTCAGTCTGAACTGACAGCGTACAGCTGGGCACGCAGAAACATTAAAGAGAGTGAGAACATTTGTTAAAATGTAAATTGGGCCAGAGGAGACAGTTGTGGAAGAGGACCTGGTGTAGGGTGAGGCTAGAGGGAACAGCAGAATGGCACACAGCCCCGCCCAGAACACCCTCTTGGAAAGGCAGGAAGCATGCAGAGTTACAAATACTCGGCTGGGTCAGGTCACCGGGATTCTTTTGCTGATCCTGACCCTCGGCAGTTGAAAAGAGGAGGTGAAGGTGGAAGCAGAAGGGATGGGAAGGTGATACTTCAGTGACCGTTGGAATTGAAGTGACGTGGAAGAGAGCAGTAAGCGGGTGTAATGAAACCTCTGGCCCGTGTCTGAGTGATGTGTCATGAACATGCCGAGATCTGGCTGATTCACACACAATTCCTGAAATACATGAAAACCTGTCTGTTCAGAGGCAGAGTCAGCATACACCTCTCCTATTGTTTTGTTGTGTGTCGTAACAACAAACTCAAAAGCCTTCAGACCACGCGTTTCCCATGAAAGACCTTTGAACAAGCACATCTAAAGAATGAATAATAAAGAATAAAAACAAAATGCCATGGTTTACAAATCCTTCTTGACATATATTTAATAGAGTACAGCACAGAGACAACATATTTAAGGCTGAAACTGATCAGATGTATTACGTTTTGCAAACAAATGATTATTATGAATTTGATGGCTGCAACACGTTTCAAAAAAGTTGGCATGTGGCCATGTTCACCACGTCTTTTAACAACATTCAATAAGTGTTTAGGAACAGAAGACACTAGTTGCTGAAGTTTTGAAAGTGGAAAGTTTTGCCATTCTTACTTGCTTGATGTATGTCTTAAATTGCTCAACATTCCTGTATGCCCAAAGCATCTTCATTCATTCATAATATGCCACATATTTTCAGTGGGTGACAGGTCTGGACTCTAGGGAGGCCAGTTATGTACCCATGCTCTTTTACTGTGAAGCCATGCTATTATAACCTGCAGAATGTGGCTTAGTGTTGTCCTGCTGTAGATGTTGTTAGACCAAAATTTCTCAGAATTGCATGTTGAGCAACATTGTTCTTAAACCGATTAACTATTTTGTCATACAGTTGTGTGCATAGTGGCAAACCTCTCCCCATCCTTGCTTTTGAAGGATTGAGTCTTTCAAAAATGCTCCTTTCATGAATATCACTTCTTACCAATTAACCTGTTTACCTGTGAAATGTTTCAGTCAGTTTTTTTTCTTTTTCATGATTTTCTTGCACCTGTACCAGCTTTTCTGAAATGTGTAGCAGCCATCAAATTCATAATTTATTTACAAAACGCAATACAGTTTATCAGTTTCAACTTTAAATATGTTGTCTCTGTGCTGTATTCTATTGAATACCAAGAAGGATGTGAAAAGCATTAACTGGAGCTGTAAACTATTGTTATTAATTGGAGTTGTAGACTATTGTACAGCTGCCATTCAAACGGGACTCTGTCAAGTAGCTGCCCTGAAACAAAAGCCCTCGTATACGATATGCCCTCGGGCTGCAGTGATGGTCCTGTTGTGTTGAAAACTGGCAGTATCTGCTACGGCACTGATGGGGAGACGGCAGCTACGAGGTATTAGAACTCCAGGAAAGGCAGGCCTGGTGAGTGTTGGCAGCAGGCATGCTTACCATCGAGCCTGTGTGAAACGTCTGACGGTGGGCGTGTGCTCTTGCAGGGTGGCACGCTGATACAGTACGATGGGAAGCTGCGACTGCTTGAGATTGCCCAAGTGCCCAAGGCCCACGTGGATGAGTTCAAGTCTGTGTCAAAGTTCAAGATCTTCAACACCAACAACCTGTGGATCTCACTGGGTGCCATCAAGAGGCTCCAGGAGCAGAAAGCGATGGACATGGAGATTATCGTCAACCCCAAAGTGAGGCTCTATGAAATGGGATTACCACAGGGGTAACTTGGTGGTTTTGATTATAATCATGATGGCATGCAGAGTTTTAAGATTACTTGTGCTTTTGAAGCTAATTGAGCTTTTGAATAATTAAGCTGTTAAAATAAATTTCACCATTCAAAGCAATCATTTACTTATTTTCAAACTGCTTATGCAGTTTAGGTCAGAAGGTGCCTTGGTAGCCACACACATGCACACGCTTGTTTTAGTCAAAAATTATTTGTACTTCATGAAAACGAATTCTTTTGTTTCTTAAAATTATAATACAAAATTTTATCCTTGTATTAATATACAAAAAATAAATTACTCCCCTAGATAATTTTGTTAAGGTTTCACAAATGAAACATACCTTCTTCCAAAAACACCTGTGATGTCTTCCTAACTTTTTTTCTCATACAGAAATAATCAAGCTGAATTTGCTCTGCATTTTGTTGAATGTTTAAAGTCTAGAGTGTATACATTAAATCTCAGGCACAGAGCAGCACACACAGTATTTAAGATTTATAAAAAATAAAATACAAGGAGAAGCATAGATGTCTGCCACTGTAGTAGTACCATGGCAGACAGAAGGCTCATATAAATCATGTGACTTAGTTGACTACAGTTTGTCCTTGGCTGCAGGTCACGTTTTTGGCACTGATAGCTGAACCTTTGCTCTTTTATTTTCTTTGCTTGTCACCTGCCCATGGAAACAAGCAACTTGATTATATGTCCAGCCCCTCCCCTCCCCCAGACTGCCAAGCAGAAGGTGGCGGAGTTTAAAAACGCACAACATGACTGAAAGGTTTTTCTTGTGTTCTTCAAATTCAGCTGACACATTGTTGTTTCCAAAGGCAAGCTTGTAATTTAAGATGGAGGCATGTATGAGCACTTGGTGCTCTGTGCTGTTCTCACATTCATAGATACACACAAAGCAGGAGGAGACCACAGACTAGCAGCCTTCTCCTGTTACCACAGCAGTCTATGACCTGCAGAGAACACACGTTCTCTCTGCTGTAATTGCGTATTGGGCCCCACCTTCTGCTTCTCAGGAGTTCAGTCTGTCTTTCATTAGCTGCACAAGCAAGGATTTGGTGCCCTTGGCAACAACAGTGTGTGATAGTTTTAGTTTCATCTTGGTTCCTCAGCAGTTCAAGTGTTGTATACATGAAGTCACTTCTCTGGGTGTGTCAGGAGTAAATTAATGACTAGCCCAAAGTTAACTAACTACTGTAAATGAGCTTTAAAAAACAAAGCAGGCAGCCCTTTCAAAGCAATGTCACCCCATGTTCTCCTGTATCTCGACTCATTGGTGTCGTTGGAACACCTGGGAATTGCTTTTCTGCTTTGACGCCTGACTTGCTCCCTGGGCAGACCTTGGATGGCGGGCTCAACGTGATCCAGCTGGAGACGGCAGTAGGCGCAGCGATCAAATGCTTCGACCACTCACTGGGCATCAACGTACCACGCAGCCGCTTCCTGCCTGTGAAGACCACCTCGGACCTGCTGCTGGCGATGTCGAACCTATACAGCCTGGAGGCTGGATCACTTACCATGAGTGAGAAGCGAGAATTCCCCACAACGCCACATGTCAAGCTGGGTAGCTCCTTCACCAAGGTACTGGCACAGAGACGTAGACCTGGCACTGGGACTGAGCTGTTATGATTCTCTATAAAGAGACCTGCTGTAGTGTCCTGAGAAGTGCATACTGCACATGGACCTCTACACAGTCCTGCTGCTGAGTCATAGGATATACTAGGACACCTTCCATTGGTAATGTTTCAAGATACAGACATCACCCATCATATGGTAATGTTAACTAAAGAAACAAAGCAGTTCACAGACTTAACACGCATTAAAGGTTTGCTAAATGACTACTATAACTGCTTTCTAGTTATGCCAATTCTTGTGAGAATACATGTAACAACACAAGGAGTAACTAACTAAAAGTCCCTTCCTTAAAAAGAACAAAAACTCATGGAACTATTGTGCTTTCACTGATAGTTTTTACTGTACTGAAAGAAATCAGAGTTCAATGCCATTTACTGTATGAATATATTTTGTGGCTAAAACTAAAATGCAATTTATTCAGAAGACTAAGACTAAAACTAAATGAAAATTTGTTGTCAAAATTAGCACTGGATATTAGGCTAATATACATCAGTAGACCTTATTTATATGTCTGTCTAGTATTTCTAATGCAACTTCGTACAAGATTTCCACACAAGATATAATAGTATGCAAATGAGGGGAAATGTATTTGCAAACTATTTTGGGGGATAGGGCATGTCAGATTCCCCCAAACAGTTAGAGGTAGCCCTGGCTGCCACCCATAGTAACCAAAGAGAGACAGGTTATACAGCAGCTTTTCAACCAAAATGACTTTCACAGCTTAAAATTGAATATTTTATATTCTGCAACAGATAGGGCTACTATGTGACAAATAAACTCTATCCATCATCTAACTGTTTTCTCTCTATATATATCAGTGCGTGCATATGTGCAAGCGAGCATTCAGGCGTGTGTGTGCATGTGTGTGTGCCTGTTTGGTAGAATACTAGCTTCTCTGTTTTGGGACCTTTGAAGCTCTCTGTGCCACTCTTAAGTCTGCGACTCTGCACACTTACCCTGATGCCTCTTGCTGGGTGTGTCCTTGGCATACAGGTGCAGGAGTTCCTAATGAGGTTTGAAAGCATCCCTGACATGCTGGAGCTTGACCACCTGACTGTTTCGGGAGACGTCACATTTGGAAAGCAGGTGTCACTCAAGGTAAGGCTTTGAGCTAGCTTGGCAGGCTCCCCTTAGGTGCACGGTATACTGTGTAATGGGACGTTCACCACTGCGCCAGTTTCAGAGGGGGGGGCCATCATGTCTGAGACTTTCAGGGCAGAAGTGGGATTGCAGGCCTGTGTTACTTAGTAACTGCATGTTTCTGCTACAGGGAACGGTCATCATTATTGCTAATCATGGTGACCGGATCGACATCCCAGCCGGGGCTGTGCTGGAGAACAAGATAGTGTCTGGGAACCTGCGCATCTTGGACCACTAATTCCCTGAAGCCAACCCCCCAGCAACTCGGTCATATGACCTAGAGACAGTTCTGGCCTTGGGCTACACTTAGACTGTGATTGGGAAAAGGAATGATAGCAGTCACCTTTTCATTTCCATATCACTTTTTGACATTCACATCTTTGTCACTTTTGCTTAGCTCTTTTTTCTCATCAGTGTCACCGTCACGGTGCGTCTTACGGGCCCGAGAGGATCAACGTCAAAATTCAAAGCAATTGTGTAGACACCTCTTGAAGGCAGCGTGTCCTTGTCTGTCTCCTGGTGTTCCCTCTGATCCACAGTCAGATTTCTGCTCTCCATGGAACAGAATAAAGTGCAATATAAATCCTGCGCTTCTGTTGTGCATTTTTTTACAGGCTGAAGGGTTAAGCAATACGTGAAAATCCAGTCATGTCATCAGTATGTTGTATATTGATGCTGTTTATATTATTAAATTTAGCAGCTAAAGAGCTATCAGTAATCTTCCAGGCAGTAAATAGTCATACAGACACATTGACCCTAATTTTACAATGCTACGTATTAAGGTGGAGTTATGAATTAACTTATTTTTTCCTGTTTATCAAGTAGTTTGCCCAGTTAGCTACTAGATTAGCTACAATGTAATTCTACAAATCAATTATCGCTGAAAACCAAATCAGTTTTCAAGGTCTGACCATCTACAGCTTTGAAGCCACATATATGCACACAAAAGCAAGCTCATAACTCCATCTATTTTGGCAAGTCTGAGAAAGCAGAAGGGGCTGGACTTTGCACAAGTTTAAAAAATTAAAATTGCACAAAATTCAGCCATACCTTTTTGTTCTTACTTAACAAGCAACTAGTTTTACTTGCAGAAAGTACTTGCTCAACAGTGTTTTCTGGTAGCTGTACTCATGTTACAAGTGCAGTTCTTTGTACAACACACTTCCTGCAACATACCAAAAGGCTGAGCCTTGATCGTCAGTCATACCTTATTGTGGCTTTATCACGAGACTAGTACTCAGCCATAAAGATGTCACCCAGATACTAAAACAACTGCATTTCACCACCTGAAGCTCACTAAAAACAGCCACTGTGCATTCCAGAAAGTCCTGGAATGCCAGGTCAGCCAAGCGTTCTACTCCAGTGGTCACTGCTTGACTCCATGGGACCGGACTTAGCTGACGTGACGGCACTTTAAACTGCTTGGGTTTTACAAATATTCTGCAAGTCTGCTTCAGCACAGGAGGCATTACAGCTTTTGCGGTTTTCTTACTTGCGTGGTTTGTTATGAGCCTTTGGAATTTTGGGAAATGCACTAAAGGTTTGGAGACCTGAGGGTGGGTCTATGATCATACATTCAACAGCAGGGTAGATATTTGACATTTCCTTTGAATTTAATGCAATCCTAGACTCCTGCAATTTCTACTAAGTGATACATTTAAAGAGAGGATTACACATATGGAAAGGTAAACTGTACTCTGAACCTGTTAGACATGAGGACCTACAGTAATCTCTGTAAGCAAGGTCTTCACCTCTACTGCAAACCCTGATACACAGGCATTACCTGCAAGCATCCTGCACTCTATAAGCAAACTTTCACCTCCACCACAGACCCAGATATTCAAGAGGACCTGCAGATGTCCTGCACTCTGTAAACAAGTCCTTTGCCTTTACTACAGACCAAGGCAGTTGCCCACTGCCAACCCATCTTTCCAGTGGACTTCCCATACAAAACTGGTTCCAACGAGATACCAACGTTTAAACTCCAGCACACCTTTTCTCACTTGAATGAATACAAAGAACAATGTGTCCAAATGTTTGTCTGAGTCATTATACTGTATTTACCAAAGTATGGCCTAACTGAGTGAAAAAGGTAGATATTGTTTTGTATGTGATTCCTCTTACTCAGTAATGCATGGACAAACAGAAAAGAAGCCAGACAAGTACCAGTTAAAAAGCACAAGAACAAAAGAGGATAAAACCTATGTCTAAAGGTACCGACATATTTTTCTCTTAGACAAACAATAAAAAGGTGTATTATTCGCTCTCCATTTAGCATCTCTCCTCATGTGTGCTGAGGTAAACACATTTGACCTTTAACCTAAAGCACAGCCAGCATTACAAAACTCTTAAACACATTTGAGTCTTCCTTCAAATAATTTTCATGCAGTCCTTCTGCAAACCTCCATCTTTACCCCTCAAGATCTGTGTAAAAAGTGGTTTGAAAAACACCATGAAACATCAAAAGATGTTTTCCCACAGCCGTTGCTTTACTGATCTTAATTAAGGTGTTTACCTTTCAAAACTAACTGTGATGTGAAAATGTTACTCCAACCACAAGCCAGATAAGCTGAGGGTGAGTCAACTTCTCACTCCTCAGACTTTTATCTGTCTGCTGACAGTGAAGGTCTAGACTGCCACATCCTTGAGACAAGACAGGGATGCACACTGTGTCTTCAATAGAAAATGGCAAGACTTTCAGCATCTAGTCCTTGTTCTTTGAAGCAATGTCTGAGAAACCTCCCTCCTTCCTTGTACAATGAAGTGGCCCTGTTCAGGTAATGTCACCTCAGCAAACAGACCCCAAGTTAATGAATAATGGCGTTTAAGAACTGCCAAATGCTTCTAGCCTGTTTCATTGCAAAGAGGGAATACTGCATTCAAATTTGTAACTGATTTTAAGACTTAAAAGTTAACTGAAGCCCCTAGCTGAGGTTAACTGGGCACCTAACATATGACAGCAAAGCAAAGACATTCTAAAGCAGTACAAAGTCACACCCTCACCTTCCACAGAGGACAGGTCTAGGCAGAGCTTATGATATTCTACAGGGAGGCTTTACAGAAGTTTTATATAATGCTCTTTTAAAAATATTGAACAAGATTCATTGACGCATCAAGACAAATTTCTGCAAAATTTACTTTTTGCTGCCTCCAAGTGGTGCAGAAAAGCAGCGCTGTATGTGTAAATCATAATGCTATATAAAAATATTTTGTAAACCATAAGGACCAGGTGCATTAAAAAGGCCCTGAATACTGTTGGACCACTGACTGCTGTCAGATCAGACGTGATGCCTCTAGCCTCTTCAAAAACATTTCCTAATGTACAGTCATTCATTTAACTGGAACCATAAAACCAAGTAGCTTCCCAGGGAGCCGGGGATGTATTTGGGTGTTACATTTTATATCAGGGGTCACTAAACTGGGTTCCATTTATATTTTAAATTTTTATATTTTAAAATATATTTTAATGATCGTAAAGATAAAGATTTAAAAATCTTATTTATGCATTTAAAACATTCTGAAAGAGGTTCCATTTGTTCGGCCAGCCTGCTAAGAGGTCTGGGGCACTTACACGTTAAGAACACCTTACTTAAATTAAACCTAATTTTAGTTTTAGAAAATGTGTAGTTAAATTTGAAAGCGTTAACACATAAAAGGTTTACAAGGACATGTATAATTTAAAAGATGAAATCCAAAAATATCAGATGTCATGGGATCCCCTGAAATTCACTTTTCAGTTCTTACTGATCATTCTAAAACACGTGAGATGTTCGCTAAGAGTTATGACTACAAACCAGCATGGGCGTACAATCATGGAAAACAACCAAAATTAAAACACACACACACACACCTGAGCCATTTATTGTCGTTTCTTATGTCTAAGTATAAATCAGGCACGGGCACGTTTAAGTGATCAGATCGGTGAATTATTTTAAACCATTGCTAAGGCAAACGTACACGAATGTATTATGTACCACAGAATTTGAACATGGACAGCACGTAAACTGACACAGTAATGCAGAGCACTGCTTTGTTCAAACTTTATTGTTTGAAATTGGTACAAAACCTGGAAACCTGCGACAACATAGTCAGGTATTGCCTTAAAGCATGGGTAAATGTCAGAACACAGAATCAATCGGTGAAGGACTGCAGTACTTTTGCAAACGAGGGACATTTAGAGTTAGAATTTCGGCAGTGTTACAGTAAAAGTAAGACGAATGCGAGAGCCCTTAAACAAGTGTCGCCTACATGGTCACTTGTGCATTTGACAAGTTCGTAATGACGTGATACTGGGGCAACGGGCGACATAAAACCTCAGAATACAGAAGAGGGATGTCTCCTTCGCGTTAATTATACAGGCAAAGGTAAGAAGACACAAGTCGCTCCCTGAGGTGACTGCCTTTGTGTCGTCTGTTGTGGGCACACTCTGTGATGCGTAGATCTATACCTTTACACATTAACACGCAGAAGCCATGATGCACGTATACAGTCCCTTCACGAAGAGAATGGACACCTTTGTTTTATATTTAGTACACATGACCATGCTGTTCCATCATGTTCACGCAAGTTTAATTGCAAAGGCTTTTAGCGATCCGGAATTCATGTGCAATTGCTCCTAGAAATATATCAAAATTTTGCATGATTTTAAAACCCAGTCAATGCTCAATTTTAAATGAAAAACAACAACTGTGTACACGTGTGGGACCGATTGCTGTATTAATGGCTTTACAAGCGAGGAGAACGGAGGCAATTGGAAGGTCCGCCTGAGTTAGACTTGATAGAGCCACATTCTGTAGCGAAACTGCGTAGAGGTACGGCCTTGTAATGAGTAATAAAAAGAGTGCTGTTTTGCTGCCCTTCTGCAACCATCACTACCAGTGTCAACCCTCTTTGTCTGGATCACATAATATTACAGCATCATTTTATCAGATCGTTGCGAGAATCAAAAATCCACAACGCACGATTTGGAGGATTAAACGTACATAAAATACTTAAATATGGTAAAAATATCGAAAAGCTCAGCGATAACGCCGTTGCACTGTTGAGCCATATCCGAACGTGCACTTAACAGTTTCTTGCACAAACTGCTAAATGTTAAATTTCGCACCGCACTGTACAGACTTTGCTTAGAGCTCAGACTACGGTTGAAATTACCGAAAAGCCAACTACACGCAGCTACAAGTTGTCATCACAGTCATATTTTATACGTTAATGTTTTAATGGTATCAGTAAATTAATCGCTGGTTAAAAACAGACCGCACACCATCAGATTTATTGAGGTAAACCTGACTAACATTCATACTGTATTTAGAAAATGTTTACTACTGTTCAAGTGAAGCGTATTTCATTAATTATAAATATAAATGGTTCTCTATAAACTAACACTTTGCATTTTTGAGTTGTAGTATTCAACATTACTAGTCTGTTGTAGTTATTAAAAAAAATACGCACAGAACAAGTTTGAACATTGTATAATGACAAGTATTGCATCAGTGAAAGAGCATAAAACCTTACATCCATACACATCAGTCAATAAAATACTTTAGATGTGAAGTCCTTTTGAGAAAAAAAAATTCCACGCAAGAGTAACCAGCCGTTTTCCCTCGTTCACACAAAAATATACTAGTTTTTGTTTTATTTATACAGAGAATAAAGCATTCAAAAGTTGCTTTAAAAAAAGCCGCCTAATGTGATTAAAAAAAAAAAAAAGCGCCAGTAAAAGCAATCAGCTCTCATCTCTGATTGCAAGCAGACAGTTTGGAAGAAAGGCTGGGGCCTAGTCCAGTGGTCCCTGGAAGATGAGTCTGATGTAGCCCTGCTCTCCGTTCAGCTGCTGGCCACAGAAGGGGCAGGCAGCATGAAAGGTATGTGTGCCATGAGGCAGGAGAATCTGCGCCCAGTAGGCAGCTGTCTTTTCAGAGCACACGTGACCACAGGGGTTGAACGCATGGGTGGGCGGGGCAGCATCCAAGTAAAAGCCAGCCTCACAGCCGAGCCAAAGCGGCACATAGGGGCCCCGGGCACGGCACATGGGGCACTCGCGTTGCCCACCCGGTGCCTGCTCCGCACGGATGCCCCAATCGTGGTAGCCGTGCACGTGGCCGCAGCGCAGATAGGCCCAGGGCTGCTTCTCGTCTGGCACCTCCTTGCGGCGCATGCTGGGGAAGGCCAACGTGTTCAGGCCTACAGGACACTGGGGTCGTGCCGCATTGATCTCCTGCCGCAGTGCCTCCAGGTGCTTGAGTGTGGGCGTGCGTGACAGTCCCTCTGCCGTGCGCCACAGCAGGGTCGCCCCGCACAGGTCAATGAGTGAGCCGTCCATCAGCTCCTGAGTTTCGTTTTCCACCTGGGTAGGGTGAGATGTTAGGCCAGTGACACCCCCTATCATCCATTCACTCACTACACAGGCCTTAATTGTGCTCTCTCCATTCACCTGTAGGTGGCAGTCTAACCATACCACCAATGCAGCTTTAGCGCAATTATGTTAAGCCTTGATAATGTATTGAAGCAGGGTTTTCCAGAGACAGTGAGAGGAAGAGACTGAAGAATTGTTTTGTAAGGAATATATTGCTAATATATTATTGAGGAACAGGAGCCTGCACATAAATGCATAGTTTTCCACAGGGATTTTTCTAAGTACTCAACTTCCTTTTACTAATTGATGACTGTAGATTCCACAGAAACAGGAGGCCTCATAGCTGATATCATCAGTATATCATCAGTGAAACCAGTGATTGTCAGGAAATAGTGTCACTATCTTATTTTCTGAAGGGAGAGGGGGGCTGAAGGACTTATTCCCTTTGTACCGCTACATCACTGTGTCTAATGCTGAAGACTCACATGCAGAAATACCTCCACAATGTTCTTCTTTGTTCTACCAACAGCTGCACAAGTACTTGAATGCTCAGAACTAGCTCAAGAGGATTCTTGTTTGGTTTTCAGGGAGAGCCAAGGTGGAGTTAGAAGAATTTAAAAAAAAAAAAAAAAAAAAAAAAAACAAACATGTCATCATGTTCCAAATAAAGCTGTTTGGACACATCAAGCAGGGGGTGTATCCACAGAGAGAGGACGACTGAAGCTGCTTTACCCTTGACTCCGCAACACAGATTATGCCATGCTGTGGCGAGATGCACTTGAAGCCATTTAAAGCTGTGTTTGCAGTAATGTTGTTTTTTCTCAAGCATGCGAAGGAACTCATCAAGCCAGTCTGACCCGCATCACGTTACACATGGGGCCATATGTCCCAGTCACGGCTGTGTGGTTGCCATGGGAACTGCACCCAAATACAAAACAGTGTTGTCCCAGCCTTGCACCTTTGAGCTGGCCTTGCCAGCCATGTGCGCCTGGCATTTGTTTCACATCTCATGTAGATAAAAGGGGAGCTCTCAAGGAAAGAAAATCCGTAAGTCCACAAAGGTGCCTCACACCCCATTAGTTACCCCCCCCCCCCAATTCCACAGCCTACAGACATTACAGTTATCATTATGTACACACTTGTTGCCTGGCATCATGTTCTGTGTGACCTACTAATTTCTGCCTCCAACTGACTTCAATACCAGGACAAATGTTCATGTCAGCACACATCTAGTTTTTGTGCTTTGAACCAGCCGCTGCAGAATCTTTTGTGCACAGGTGCACGGCCCAGAGGTGAACAGAATGGCATCTCCTTACCATCTTGCCTCGCTGCTGCGCAGAGCGTGTTTCTCGCAGAGTAAACACGTTGCCGCACACGGAGATCTCACGCCACACACCAGGCTTGGAGTCCCCAGTGAAGCCGTTCCGTGGATGCATTACCAGCACGCCGTTGGTAGTGAGCCCATCCATCTGACCGTCTAACGTCTTCCACTTAGCTGCCTTCTCCTGTCAGTGTTAGATAGTTAGCTTAGTACTTCTGTGCATTTGTAGCATTTGAGTAAGATGCATAACATTCAACTTTCTTCTTTGACAGATTATTTTACAGGAACGTTTGCATATTAAGAGGTGAAATCAGACAAACAGCATATATATCACTATCCTCCCACAGACTGACCAGGTCAATCTTTGCTCTCAAACGCTGCCCACCGCCCCCACCAAAAGGCTTACCCCCAGGAAGATGTTTTTGGAGGAGTCGAACCCAGCCGCGTAAATCCGGGCAGCGTGGGGCGGGCTACGCTGGCACATGATGCGGCATGCGAAGCGGGAAATGGTGCTCTGGACCGTCTGTGCGTCACCGCCGCTGGCTTGCCCGCCGGGCACCGTGTCCGTCACCACAAAGTCAATGGGGCTCTCAGTGGAGCGGCCGACCTGTGGTAGTGAGGAAGTGGGTGGGGTTAAAACCACTGTCAACCAGTGAACATCTCTGTATATGTCCAACAGAGAAGTAAAATAGAGGAAAAGCAAGCAGCATGACAAAAGACAACACAGGAAAAAGGAATGGAAACTGGTACAAATGTTACCTGGAACATGTCCATGCTGTTGTCAAGTGTATACTCCACTACAACAGTCTGGGCCCGTGACAAGGTGAAAGAGATGCTGTGCTGGTCCTTGTTGCTAATGGCCTACAGAAGACAAGACGACAGTGATGTCCCGTAGCAGCTAAGATGGCACTTTGGTGTCAAGGTCCCATATGAAGTGTTATTTGAGCCTTCCATACCCCCACACTCTTGGACTGTAAGTGTATGTTTATGTAAGTATTGGGACACCCCTCCAAATCATTGGATTCAGGTATTTCAATCATCTCCATGGCCACAGGTGTATAAAATCAAGCACCTAGGCATGCAGACTACTTCTACAAACATTTGTGAAAGAATGGGTCGCTCTCAAGAGCTCAGTGAATTCAGGTGTGGTACTGTGATTGCACAGGTGGCAGGCTAAGTCCATCCGTGAAATTTCCTCACTACTAAATATTTCGCGGTCAACTGTTAGTGGTGTTATAAAAAAGTGGAAGCAACTGGGAACAACAGCAACTCAGCCATGAAGTGGTAAGCCACATAAAATGACAGAGCGGGGTCAGTGCATGCTGAAGCGCACAGTGCACAGAAGTCACCAAATGTCTGCAGAGTCAATAGCTACAGACCTCCAAACTTTGTGTGGCCTTCAGATTAGCACAAGAATGTGTAGAGAGCTTTATGGAATGGGTTTCCATGGCCAAGCAGCTACATCCAAGCCTTACATCAACAAGTGCAATGCAAAGTGTTGGGTGCAGTGGTGTAAAGCACACCACCACTGGACTCTAGAGCAGTGGAGACGTGTTCTCTGGAGTGACAAATCACTCTTCTCTGTCTGGCAATCCGATAGACGTGTCTGGGTTTGGCAGTTGCCAGGAGAATGGTACTTGCCTGACTGCATTGTGCCAAGTGTAAAGTTTGGTGGA
>JABJVR010000052.1:3564818-3636697 GCA_025773905.1 Chitala chitala | reverse complement strand
CAGCAACTGCGTGATGCTATCATGTCAATATGGACCAAAATCTCTGAGGAATGTTTCCAACATCTTGTTGAATCTATGCCACGAAGAATTAAGGCAGTTCTGAAGGCAAAAGGGGGTACAACCTGGTATTAGCAAGGTGTACCTAATTAAGTGTGTGTGTGTGTGTGTGAGACACACACAAATGCTGATATTATTTGTATGTTGGACATAAAATGTTTCTATATTTATGAACGCATATTTACTTAAACGCTAAAACTAACAGTAAATGCAAATTAGTAGCACATTTCTACCTAAACTCTAGATGTCGCTTTCATCCAAAGCGTCCGTACAATTCTGGACCTTTCTTAAACGTGAGCTTTTTTTTTCCTGTATAAATCCCAAAATCTTCGTATAAATGCGCGGACGAAGGTTTCTTGTCTTTTTCGTGAAAACGTAATAATTGAGCCCCTTCTTTCTTCACTTGGTTGTTGAAGGAATTTCACGTCTCGAAGCACGACTTTCTCGTGTTCCAGCCCTGTTGCATCATGACTGTTAAACTCCATCCCGCAGAGCGCATGCTCAGTATACGAAGTCTTGGCCCTGTCTTAACAAGATTCACTTGACGTGAAAAGTGTTTGCTCGCTCCACAGTAGGCAGACGAAGTGCTTGGCACTGCCCAACGAACAAATACCCTACGACGCTCAGAACATTGATTACCGGTAGAAGATGGAGAAAAAGAATGAAGTTAATGGACATGCTGTGTCCGAATGCTCGGTACCTATAAACATAGAAATAGCCAAAGACCAGCAGAAGTCCTTCATGGAAAGGCTTATTAATTTTTTACAAAGGAATCTTTTGGTAATACTCACTGTGTCCGGGGTCCTGGTGGGTGTCGGGCTCGGACTGATGGTCCGCAGCATGAACCTTACCCGGGCGCAGATTACTTATTTTGCTTTTCCCGGGGAAATGTTACTACGGATGCTGAAAATGATCATCCTTCCCTTGGTGGTGTGCAGCCTGATATCAGGCGCGGCCAGTTTAGACACTCGGTCCCTGGGCAAACTGGGCGGAATTGCGGTCTCGTACTTTTTGGTGACCACCCTTATCGCCTCAGCAATCGGCATAGCCCTCGCCTTTATAATCAAGCCCGGCGTGGGCGCCACTGCACTTAACAGCAATGTTCTGGGGCTGGAATCTGTGGCTACGAGTAAGGAGACCACGGATTCATTTTTAGATCTCGCCAGGTAACTAACAAATATCGGCATGACACAGTATTTGTAAAGTGCATGCATTTTAATATCGACATTGTCTGTGTTTCCTGTAAATTATGATAGAATCACAACGTGATTACGCACGGGTGAAATTGGTCTAGGGAAAGTTCATGCATGGAAGCGGGCTGCACTAGATTTAGAGCCTTGGAGGTGCTTCTACGAGTGAAGTAGCCAGTGCCACCACTCAAAAGCAGAAATGACAGGACGAAATTAGAAATAAGTTTTGTCCTATTTATAAATATAAAATAAACCAGAGCATACTGGTATGTTAATTTATAATTCACAAATACAGTGAATGAAAAAAAAGAGTAGTTATAACTTTGCAATTATTGTTACTCGTACATATCAGATAACACATTTGGTGTGAACTAAAAAAATAGAAACAGCAGAAAGAAGAAATAACGATGTATGATAACTACCATATAAGTAGAAATTGTTTTTTCAAAACGTATTTGTACAATAAGAATTTATATAAATATTTTTTTACAAGGCTGTTCATTAAAAGAATACGAAGGTAGTTAACATCTAACTGTCTTATCTAACTGTCTTTGTCAAGAGGTTCGAACATATCTTTTTCACAAGCCAATGCGTCACTCCCCTTTGAGGGAAACTTAACACTTGACAAAACACGAACGTGCTGTAACTGGAACGGTGAAAAAGCCTTGAGCGCACAGCTGGAGAATCTCTGCCAGTGTGATACCGCATTATCGACAGCGCCCTTCAGTTAACGTACAGACCACAGAGTTTCGTAAACTCCAGGAAAAAGTAATACCACTGTATTAACTTCTCGCTGGAATGGCTTATCCTCTCAGCAGCATGTGGTTTTGAAATACTGACTTAAAGAAAACATCAACACTACTCGCGTTGTTATTTTAACAATACAGCACGGGTCATATTTTGCGTTTTAGTTTATAGGTCGCTCTCTGTATCATATTATTTCAGTATCTTTAAACTTGTCTAAATTGGCAGTTTCGTTACACGAGGCAGGCTTTAAAAAATTATTTTGCATTAAAGAGCTTTGAACGGACTTTAGGAATATTAGGTTTATTTAGCAAGTAGGGTGATTACTTGTAGTCTTTTAATAAATGGCTGTTCAACATGGGTGCCACAGTGTGTAATCTTCATTCCCACTTTCCTCTGCACCCAGTACATACATGATTTGACATTGAGCTGTAAACATCTTTGAAATGTATCACAATACATGTACCATGTATGAAGTTATTTATCACAAATTCATACAATAATCTGGCCATTATGGATACTTCAGTGCAATACTCAGCAGCTGACATAAGCAGCATTTGCCTTCTCAGTGGAAAAGCAGCTCATGTTATACCCTACATTATAGCATGGCATGATTGTGCCAGTGGAAGAGTGCCCAAAGTAAGTGTTGAGGTAGTGGAGAGTAGAAAGCAAACCTAAAGTTCTCACGCCTTCTTCAGAAGCTTTGAAGGCCTGGGGTTAGGGCTGGTGTTTTGGGTCCTGCATAGGCTCAATCAGGTTGGCCCTTCCAGGATTAATCTGGAGAAAGAGACCAAAAGTAATCAAAGTCTACAACTTTCTATACCTCAGATCATGTGCCTACTTTACACTGTTATTTTTATGTCAATAGTGCACTGTTGTTGGATAGATTTGTTTTCTATTCTATTGTTATTCTATTTCTATTGTTATTCTGTTGTTTTCTATTCTATTCTATTCTATTCTAGATTTCTCACTACCACAAACAATATAGATGTGAGCAGTGAATTATTTTAAGCGGGCGTGCATTTGCTCATTCTTACACCTGTGTTTTTGTCTCTTTTCCTTTACGTTTCCAGAAACTTGTTTCCAGCCAACCTTGTTGCCGCGGCCTTTCGCACAGTGAGTTGCTGCCTTGTGCCTTTTCCTCTCTGCTGTCTGGTTCGGCCGTGCCTTTGCAGCCACAGTTCCAGCCACTCGCTGCCAAATAAAGTAAAATCTTAGGCTGCAGTCTGTTTCTTTCCCTCAAGTTGGGCTTCTCTGTACCTGCCCTGTGCTACAAAAGAGGTCCGCTGTTGCTACGGTGAGCCAATTCTTGGCCCTGTAGCCTGGCAACCTGGCTCTGCTCGCTAGTCTTCAAATCAGTCTGTGCTTAATTCGCCTGGCCTGTTGAGCTCAGTTAGATATGGCAGGGCAAAGGGGGGGCCTTATGGGGCTCAGTGTGTGGCCGTGCTCTATCTGGTGACAGATTTACGGACCTCAGGTGGAGGGCTTTCTTCACCGCTAGACTCTGTCAGTGAGCAGTTGGGTTTAAAGTCATCTGTTTGCCCTCCCATTGCTTGTGAAAACAGATGAAACATGGGCTGTAAAAAAATAGGAAAGAACAGACCTGGCACAAACAGACACACTGCCCCAGAGAAGCAGGGAATGGTGAAAAGGCTGTTTCAAGCCTCTGCTCTTCAGTGGCGTTCAGACCATTCCAGAATGTTAATGTCCTATTACATCATTGGATGTCGGAGTCTTCAGTTCTCTTTTACTCAGTTCCTAGCCTCTTTTAGATCCTCTCATTTCTCTCTATGATATTTGAAGTCTCTATGAAAAGTTCATCTTGAACAATAGGTTACATATTATGAAGAATACAGGGAGCAAAGGACAGGAGAGGTCACGAAACGTCATTGAAACAGTAAATTTGTAGCTGTTTTGCTGACCCAGCTTAAAAATTTCAAGGACATATAAACAGAAAAAAAAGATAGAGCACATAAAAGAAGAAAAATGTAACAAAGTGAATGAGGAATGACTCAGTGGGAATGTTTTTCTCTTGGAACACTTCTGTGTAAAAGTGATAATTATCTATCAGTTTTTTCAGTGCTGCCTCAATGTAGCACTTAGCAACAGCACTGTATGTACTGTATTTGTAGCACCACTGCTGGACTGTTCAAAGGGAATCTTTGCTAAGCCAGCACTTATTGTAAACTTGGCGATGGTAACCAGCATTAGCTCCTAGCATTGCCTTGCTTGCTTGAGCTGCATGGCTGTCTATTTATAGGCCTGATCTGTTAGTCAGGGTGGGACTGCTTTAGCTTTTGAGTGCCAAGAATAAGTCTGTTAACCACTCATATGGCCAGTAGATAAAAATCCTAGTCTTTGATGCAACCATTGAGGTCTTCTTGGTCTCTCCAGATCAGTTTATTTCAGTTTATTTTTATATAGTGCCTTTCATATCAGAGTTTCTCCAGGGCACTTTACAGAAGTGACTATAGAAAACAGTACATAAGTAAAGTCCAAGGATGGCAGAGATCTGTTTGGTCAGACATCTTTAGGATGGTGCTTGGAATATTGTTACTGCTGTAAGACCAGTATTGGGGAGCTTTTCCACCACACCAAGTACAGCACTTGTGTTCGATTTCCACAGGCATTAAAAACTGGTACCGGAGCAGAACAACATCATCCGTGATTGGCTGAGTGACATTTAAAATAAAAGTATATGTTCTGGCCTTAAAGCTTTAAACTCAGCAGACAGGGAAATCAATGTCATCCAAAAAGTGCAGAGACAAAATGTCAGCAGCTTCAGTAGCAGAAGCTCATTGACACATTTGAGGATATGTGCTTTATGCTTGGGGAGGAAGAACTGCTTGGGGGTGATGGTCCTCCAAGCTCAGCTGTCAGCAGGGGAACCTCAGAATGAAAAAGGTCCATCCAACATCCCACTTCGTCCCCCAAAATCCAAACATTTAAGCCACTCTCCCTGAAACGCTCCCTCACGTATCAGCCTTCCTGCTTTCTGGGTGTCGAGTCACAAACATGGCCTTTGTTCCCATGCTAGCCTTAAGCTTTGAGCTGCCTAGGGAAGTCCCCTGTGTCATGAAAGAAAATCTCCGCTGGCTAGGAGTTCGTCAAGTGCTGAGGATTCCAAAGATGGCTTGAAAACGTGAAGCAAGGGAGGTGGCAACAAATGAGAGCATGTGAATTACCAAAGACTGCTCCTGCTGAATGGATGGAATTTAATTTGTCTCCCTGTCTCTCACCCCCTCTGTGCTGTTCACAGTATGCCACTGATTACAAGATGGTTGCCGTGACAAACATCACCAACGGAACGCTTACCTACCAGAAGGTGAGTATGCTGGAAGCCTGTACAGCTACATTCTCATAGTGCCCTGAACTAGCTGTGTTACAAATTGTCCATGTTTAAGGGAAGATAAGGAAATTAGTGAAAGAATTGGGTAAGGCTAAGTGACAACACAGTTTGCCATTGTAATATAGCAGCCTTTAATAAATCAGTACACAACTGTAAGGAAGTGACCGTTTAGCCAGGTCAGACAGCAGAGAGACATGACATGAGAAGTATTATTTAATGTGCATGAGGGGGGATTAAATACAAAGGGGACAGCTGTTTAAGCATATACACATTGAAACAGATTTGGGAAAAACATATATAATGAACAGAAAAGACAGGTGGGTACAAATTACTGATAAGGTAGAGCAAAGTGTGAAGTTACACAACTCCCTTTTCTCCCGAGACAGAAGGTCACCTCTCTGTCTTTCCCACAGTAACATGGAGGAACTGAAAATAATCATGACTTTTATTTAAAAACAGGTTGTGCCATGCCAGGTCCTGTACCTTGAAAAACGTATCTTATTTGCAATTTCTGTAAGAATGGGCATGGTTGAGTTTGAGACAGCTGCACATGTCAGCTTGACAAGTTTCTCAGAAGAGCACAGCAGGTCTAAAGCCCATTTCCTTTGGCCAGCAGTGTGGCTTTTTTTGTCATACGGTATGTGTTTTTACAGAGGGAAGAAGTGACCCTGTCACACTGCCTCTCTCATTACCTGCCGTGCCACCTCAACACAGGAACTTTTGGGACCGGACAGCGTTTTCCTCCTTTGTTTTCCACACCCGTCTCTTGCCAGAGCTGCATTCTCAGATTTTATGCAAAGTCTTGGGCATGTTCGTTGTTTGCAGAACAAAACGCAGTGCAGTCTGAAGTGGCTCAGTGTAGTGTCTGTCCCCAAAGAGCGCTTACCAGTAACTTTACAATATGTCCAAAGGCATCAACAAAAGTGTTTCTCTAACAATTCTCATTACTGTTCTCATGCCTAGCACTGTGGGGTCTGCAACAGCTATGTGAGAGTGACCTGATTTCGGCCATTGACCTGCACAGCACTTTTGTGGGTCGTTAATCAGAGCAGAAACGGATGGAATGCTGACACATTCTCTATATCACTAACTTTTTTATTTTTGGAGCTAAAAACTTAGGTTTCAATTTCAATTAGGAGCAAAGAAATTGTTCACGCTCTATAATGTTCGGAGAATAAGATGGGTATGTTGGAAGAGCGGAAAGTGGAAGCCTTTGCAATTTTTTGGTCAGGTTTGAAATGGTTTGTTTTTAAATATGTCTTTGTCCTGCTGAACCGGTGCCTTTTACCTTAGATACTGGAGGTTAAGCATAAAAATAACAGACGCCAATGTCACACGAGAAAAGATCATGATGATTCAGGAGGTCAGACTTAATGTTCTGCTTTGTGCTGTTGGACTGCAGGTTCCAGTGGGCATGGATATAGATGGCATGAACATCTTGGGTCTGGTTCTCTTTGCCATGGTGTTTGGGGTGGCCCTAAGGAAGTTAGGCGCAGAGGGAGAGGAGCTCATACGCTTCTTTAGCGCCTTCAATGATGCAACCATGGTGTTGGTCTCCTGGATCATGTGGTGAGTGTCCAGAAGCTGGAGGTCACAACCTCTCGTCGTTCTGTGGTATGTCAGGGTCATGGCTAGCGTTGGTAATGGAAACCATGAGCATTCATTGTGTAGTTGTCATGTGGTCTATACTTTATGCTTGGAAGTACAAATGCCTGTCCAGTTGTTTATTAAGGACAAGAGCTTCATGACATTTGCCTCATACATTCATAAATCTGTTAGTCTTAAAGCTAAACTGAAGGTGACTCTTACATGTGTCATATACTCAAAATGCAATTATAGTGTGGGCTCAAAGCTAATTTCCCTTATAACTACAATGACACATTTAATTGAGATAATTAAGTACAAAGTGTACATACAATAGCAGCAAACTGCTTGACCATTTTGAGGGAACATCAGTGTAAAAAGAATTCTCTGAAATTCTAAGAAACTCAATAATTCACAGGAAAATTCAGTACATGCACTGTATGGCCTAAAGTGTATGGATTATTCTTTAATCTCTGTATGCTTGAATCCCTGCTGCACACAATTCCTTTTTCCTTTTCATTTCTTCGTCTTCCCCACTCCATGCACAAGGTGTTAATACTATTTTTACTTCTCTTTTTCTTCTTTTTTTACCTCATCATTCGTTTTGACAGACACAGATATATAGCATAAATACATGCTGTACTTTATGCCACAACTCTTCCTCAATTTTAAGACTTCTGAAACTCTTAAAATTATCTCCTTTTATGCATTGTACTCATTGCTGTATGATTTTGTTTTGTCAATCAAGTTTGTTTCCCTCTTTTTATGTATTATGTTATCGGTGCCTTCACAGTAATATAAAGTGGCACTGTCATAGTACGGGAGATTTACTAGAACTGCCCCGTGTTGACTGTAAGTGCCATTATAGTGAGGTGGAGCAACAATAGTCACATACTTTTGGCCATATAGTGTATTATTTATATTATGTGTTTATTGTAAAAATATCAAACAAAAAGGCATCATTAATTCACACAGTACATCAAGTAAGTCAAGTCAAGAGTTGTCCAAAGGGCTGTACAATATCTAAAAGCACAAACACAATAGACGAGGGAATAAAAATAAATAAAATTTAAAATAAAATAAAACAAGGGAAAACACTAAATATAAAATAATAATAAATTAATTAAAACGGAGATTAAAATGCCATTGTCAAACACTATTAAACGCCAAAGAAAATAGAAAAGACTTAAGAAAAGATTTTAAACTAGGAAGGCTTGGAGCCTGTCGAATGTCCAGAGGGAGTTCATTCCAGAGTCTTGGTGCAACCACTGAGAAAGCACAATCACCTCAAGTCTTCATCCTGGACTTTGGAACCATCAGGAAAAACCTATCAGCAGACCTAAGTGAGCACGTCAGAATATACTTCTGCAGAATTTCAGCAATATAAGGTGGAGCTTGATTATTTAGGGCTTTGTAAACAAATAATAAAATCTTGAATTGTATCCTAAAACGCACAGGGAGCCAGTGTAGGGATGCCAACACTAGAGTTATTTGCTCCCGCTTCCTCGCTCCCGTTAAGAAACGAGCAGCAGCATTCTGAAAAACTTTTTTCTGGAAAATGCTTATCCAGCAAATTTGTAGTATGAGAAGATGTTCTGTTGGCAGTATGCTATCTTAAATGATAAACTTTTTATTGGACCCCAGACTAGCACGTTGTTCAGTACTATGTTGAAACGTCAACTCGCTTGACTCAAAATAAGCTTTGCAATCATTCTTAAAGCCAGGTTATATATGTACATGTTGCATATGAATATATATGATTGCTATGCTTATATTATGGCCACAGGATTCATAGCATAAGGTATATGACTGTCTTTGGCCTTTGACAGGTATGTGCCCGTGGGCATCATGTTCTTGGTGGGCAGCAAGATTGTTGAGATGGAGGACGTGGTGCTGCTGGTCACGAGCCTGGGAAAGTACATCTTTGCCTCCATCCTCGGGCACGTCATCCACGGTGGCCTGGTGCTGCCTCTCATCTACTTTGCCTTGACCCGAAAGAACCCCTACGGCTTCTTGTCTGGCCTCATCACTCCCCTGACCACAGCGTTTGCCACCTGCTCCAGGTGCTCATGCTAGGGCTTGCTAACCACAGGGAATGGAATGGAGGAGAGGCTATGTTAGTACAAAATCTTAATTTAAATTAGCTAGTTCTTTATCTGAGATACAGACTATGGGGTCAAAAAAATATGAGTGTATTAAAGGCAGGTCTGTCACAGCAGAAACCCCCAGTTCTCAGGAGAAGCATTCAAGTAGGGTGACTTGGTTGTTTATCTCAGTAGACTAAGCCACTTGTTCATTAACATTGTATGGCCTTGTGCCTGCATGAGTTACAGACCTGGCAGAAGCACGCCCATAACATCTGCACGATTCACACTTGAAGACAGGACTGCTGTTATACAGAAAATAGTGCAATCCTGTAAGAACCAGTTTCTCCAGAAACATGCAACATGGTCACACCACAGTCCTCTGTAACAGTCTCACCTTTGACTGATGGGTTTTGATTAAATGTACTTTTTTGACTAAAATTACAGCCACTAACTACAAAACAAGGCCGTCAGTTCATTGTTCTTGCCGCACACAAGATGTAGGCATTTAGCGATGAGACAAGTAAAAAGCTGGTTGTTGTGGACAAAAATATGTTAGTAAGCATTTAAGGTTTATGGTAAGGTTGTCTAGATGGTTTGTTGTTCACATAGATGCTTACTGCCAGTGTCTTCACAGTTCAGCAACCCTACCATCCATGATGAAGTGCGTGGAGGAGAACAATGGCGTAGACAAGCGGATCAGCCGCTTCATCCTGCCCATCGGTGCCACCGTCAACATGGACGGAGCAGCCATATTCCAGTGCGTCGCAGCTGTCTTCATCGCCCAGCTGAACAACACCGAGCTCAACGCGGGCCAGATCTTCACCATCCTGTACGAGTGACTTCCTGCATCTGTGCTTTGGGTGCCCTCTAGTGGCTATATTTAACACTGGTGGAGGACAAAGGATACAAACAGCATTGTGCTACATTTAGTTACTTGGATTATATCTTTTTCAGGGATTTGCTCAGACAGTTCAGTTTAAGATCAAAGTTTGGTGTACTACAGAAGGGTCTGCTGGGCACTCTTATGGCTTCCTTAATCTGTGTCCACAGTGTGACAGCCACGGCGTCCAGTGTGGGGGCAGCAGGCATCCCAGCCGGGGGCATCATCACCATCGCCATCATCCTGGAGGCCATAGGCCTGCCGACTAACGACCTATCGCTCATGCTTGCAGTTGACTGGATTGTGTAGGTCATCCTTCCATGCATGCATTATTTTACAATGTCTGCAGCAGAGAATAGGCAAGACAGAGTATCATGCAGACACCTTTTTTCAACACCCATACTGGACGTTAACTGAAATGTACCACTAAAAACCACACATAGCCACCACAAACAATTACACTGTAATGTATGTTGCATGAAAAGTGTAGTATTTTAATATTATTATACAGTTCCTTTTGAAATTACTCATAATAATTTTTTTATCCTGATGTTTTCTGTCTGTGGTCAGTGTCACTTTAGACTGTAAATTTATTTTATAGTGGCTTTTTTCTCTTTCAGTCTGAACATAGCAATTGTGTTTTTAGGTGAGGATGTGTAGATTGTACTGTCCAATATTTAGTGCATATTTGACTGCATTTGTCACAGTGAAATTGAACATTCCACTGTCTCTCTAATAACTGTGTAGGGATCGCACGACGACAGTGGTGAACGTGGAGGGGGACGCCCTGGGTGCCGGAATCCTCCACTACATCAACCAGAAGGAGATGAGTAAGTGTGGACAGAGGCAGCATGAGGAAAAACAGCTGGAGGAGGTGCACGTGGAAGCTGTGGCAAACTTGCAGGTCCAGGAGGAGACATCTCCACTTGTGATCCACCAGAACCAGGACCAGGCAACCTCTCTGGGCCGCTCGGTGGAGAAGGAGGACGCTGAGTCCTTTCTCTGAACTGTGTTGGCAGTGAAGAAGGAAAAACGACCCAATCTCTGCCCGAGAAAGCTAGTACCCATGGGAAACAAAAACTGCCACCAAGGTGAAATTTGCCAGAGATTTGTACTGTGGTTTTGGTACACCGATGTAATTGCCATTTCTCTAGCTGCAAAATGGTGCCATTTGTTTACCCTTTTCTGTCTCTTGGAAAGGTGTTTTTACATCATTGATGAGAAAACTGCTCATATGAGCAGGAAGATATATGCTTTTGGAGGCAATAGGAAGATTAGCTGTTACCAGACCCTGCTTGTTGATCTCTAGTTATTAACAAACTGCAAGGTTATTAACCCTTCAGAGAAGAAAATGGGGCAAAATGTATTGTCTACCCATATGAAGTCCTGTGTAGTTTCCTTGTAGTGTTTATAGATGTCAGGGTAATGTTAGAACCAGCTTGGCCCATGAGTTTCACACTAGACTGGTCCTAAATGAGAGTTGAGTATGATAGGAACCATAGGAGGTGTTTCTTTGTCTTTATGTATACAATGTGTTGAACAGATGTGGCCCCAGTTCATCAGTAAGATGACATCCTTGTCTTTTATATCCTGTAATTCCAGGCTGGCATCGTTTGCATAATTTTCTTTGGTTTACCCTTAATTTTTACATATTCAAATAAAACTGAATGTTTGTTTCTGCGGTACTTACAGTTTGTCAAGTTTACTTTTGTGGCTGCCAAAGTGTGTTGCATCCTAGTTGTAGTTAGAGCCTTTGACCTTTCATGTTTTTATAAAATGTTTCAGTTCTTTGTAGTTTTCAACTGAAGAAATATTTGCATATTTCTCCTCAGAACAATGGCAATGAAAATTCCTGGATCAAATCCTTGTTTTTAATTAACTCCTTACCTTATCTGTTTAATCCTCAGCATATGTATAGACAAGGGGAAATTCCTTTTTAACCAGCAAAAAGCCTTTAACCAACACAGAGCAGTTGCTATAGCTGTAAGAGCCTTACCCAGAGATAATTTCACTGTTTTTCAAAAACTAATTCCATTCATGTTTTGAATGTCTGAAAAGTTTCATGTAAATTTTGGACCAGATTTTATAACAGACATAGGGGTGAAGAATTTATACGTCTGCAGTCAATTTGCTGGGGGCACTGCCACACCACCTGAAGGTGTGCCCAGGTTACTTGTCACTTTTTAGGTACCTACTACTTAATCAAAAAAATGGGATCTTTCAGTACTCTAAAATCTGAATATTATTCTCATTATGGGATAATACTGAACTAGTACAGCATAGTTTTTGTCACTATTAATTCTGTTAATGCGACAATAACTCAACGCGAATTTGTTTTAACGTCACCAATGTTTCATGCTGTAAACACGGATAACTAGTGACTTCGCCTGTTTAGCAGCCGTCTAGCATTGACTCGGATGGCGACTAGCAAGAGACAGTGGATAAACAAATTATTTTGAATGGCAAGTTCAGCTTCAAAACTCTGTCTGACAAGTCTATCGACAAACCAAGAATTACTGTATCTACTGTTAAAAAAAGTATAATTGAATGACTAAGAAATTAATTTAACAAGCCAACGTGTCGATCTGTTGTTGGGCTCTAGTTTGACATACGTGTGGATTTGAGCACAATTTCAAAAAGATAATGCTCTTCTTATCCGGGTTTCTGAGAATCTTAAGACACCATTCGTCATTGTTTTTTGGTTAAATGATTTTCAATAATAAATGCATACTTTTGCATACAGCAATCACCTTTTGCCAACTCCAATGTTAATGCGTATATTAACACTCGAGAAATGTCGCTTTAAGGTAAATTTTGAACAAATAAAAAAGAAATTAATTTGTGGGTAAATTTGATTAATTACATACAGTCGTGATTAAATATTTTAATATATCGACAGCCCAAACAACTATACATGTGGTTATGGTTAATGTATTGTATAAACAAAGGAAAAAAATATAATTTACAAAAAATATATCTGCACATTCATCACAAGCAGTTGCATTCAAAGCAAACATAGCAATATCTTTACCATGTCTGTCATCTACTGCCATGATGGATACTCAGGCATCCAAAAACAGGGGTCTTTACTTCTGCATACACCTATACTATGTATCAATGGGAGTACCCCATCCCCGGGTTGTCAATGTAAAACGAATGCTTTAGATAATAAAGAACAAGTTTGTATTTGACAAACTACATTGACGGTTAGACAGTGAAATTATAGTGTATACCATTATTCCTTTCTTTAAAAACGAAACATGATTGAATGCTTTTTTTATCGAAAAATGGGATCATGACGGTCGCTAGTAATTATGTTGTTGTAATACTTATGTAATAGCAGAATTATTTTTTTCTCAATACTTTATTGCACATTTACAGTAAAATTTGCATACGTGTAACGTGTCTTATATCTACTTAGAGTACATATGTCTAAAATAAGTTGTAGACCTTTTATATGGTGTCATGCTGTGCAATCTGTAATGCTGTTTTTAAATTCACAATTTTTACTGCTCCCATCTTGTAAACATTAAAACTGAAATACTGTGTCTTTTGTGTACGTTTGCGCTTCATATTCTGTATTGGTACTGCACTGTGAACAAGTATAACCATTATAAAGTCACGCTCTGCTAACTACAGAAAAGGTAACATTACTTCGCAGCTTGCAGTTTCACACAGCTAGAGCAATTGGGTGCGACACATTTCAAAATGTTTTTTCGATCATGGTCCACAATGGCGTCTGATCAGACAATCTGTGAGTATAGACACTTGATTCGAAATACAACATTTCCCTTTACTGTTTTCATAGCAAATACTGTGGCGGAAGAAGGTGTATTTTGACAGCAATTGGGTGCAATGACATTAATCATGGCCTAGCGGTGCTCTTGTGTAGTCGCATTCGTTCCTTTACTGCGGCTTTTAGCAAGGGTGGGGAGTGATCGCTACATGTTTCTAATTCAACAGTTACAAAGTAACGTCGCCAGAAGGATCAAAGCCCCCCATTGGTTAAAAGTAGAAGCTCTTCCGTTCCCTGTGGCCGCTTGCTGGAGAACCATTTCCTCTTACGAAAGACCGACGGGGGTGGTTTTTTCTTTGTGACGGAAGATCTAATAGATTTCAGCAAGAAAAACACGAATCTAGCAGCTAATCCACAGAACACCTGACCTCACTCCTCGAAAGAGGTTCGTATTCTCCTGTTTTGAAATAAGGCAGAAAATAAAAGAAGTCTGTCATTTGTGGTGGAAAACAGCTGTCCAAATACAACAACCGTTACGATTTCCTTTGTGTCAAAATCACATCCGAACAAGCGTGTTTCTAGACTAAACACTTTGGTGTGATGTTCCATTATTTTAGATTAATAATTCGGTGTGATTGTAGATTCGTTTATTTGGAAAGTTGTTACACCGCTGGCGTTCTTTAACTATTACAGTAAGCAGTTCGCCCTCTGGCGCTTCCCTAGAATTAGTTTTTACAAAGCAGTTAGCGGCATGATTCGGTGTAAATGACCAATTTTTTGGCGAATGTATTTATTTTCATTTATAATTCAGGAACACCATATGTGCTGCTGTAGATATATTTATTCTATTGAGTATATTGGTAACATAAGTTTGAGAGTCTGCGGTTCAGATATAGAATGCAAGCTGTGAAGGACTGGGGTTGTTCAGAGCTTTTATTTTGTCGTTTAAAGGTCAGGGTCTTTTTGTTCAATCCCTATTGCGTTTAAATGTAAAATTTTTAGTTTTGCTTGCGACTGCGCAGATTTGCAGGATTATGCAACACGTTCTTGTGTGATGTTTTGGTAACCATACAGTACTTTGCTGTGTTTTGTTGTGTTGTGCTGTGCTGTGTTTGTTGTTAAGGGTGACTTGTTCTGTTTCTCGAGACAGATTTCCTGCACCCCGGCTGTTTTCGATTTGGTATGGAACTTTTAAATGTAATTTATCTAATGTGATTTATTAGAAAGCGCTTTGACGTGTTTATATCGATTAAGTGGTTAGGTACATTGACTTCTCTATCTGCAGAAATAGACCGAAGTACGCCTGTAGTAACGTTTCCACCGTTTCTCTCAAGCGTGTAATTTTACAAAAACACAAGTTAAGTATGAATGTCAAGTTAACAGCCAAATTATACTTAAACTTTTTGTTTGTAACTTGCTGCTTAATTTAGATGTACCCAGTTCAGGTTTTTTTTCGACTAGGTGGAGCAATATAAACTCTAATTGCACGAGCTTTAAATTGGTTTTAGATTTACAATGCATTGAAATAGTGCTCGTTATAAGGTAATATTAATTGTTGAGTTCAGGGGCGATGAACAGAACATAATTTCCAATGTGAAATGCATGCATGATCTCTTTGTTATGCCTCACTACCTGAGGTCTCCTGCCCACCTGTAGATGTGGTGCCTGATACAGGCCATGGCCCATAATAATTTTCCTAGTAGAGCAAGCGAACCAGGGAAAGGCTTTCTTTGTCCTTGAGCATAGAGGTATATTAGATTGAACAGGGCCACAAGAATCACATTTTATCTGCTCAAACAAATGAGTTCTTCACTTGGTTTAGCCCTCACTTCATGATGGGTTTGCTCCTGTGTATTTACTAATCCTGATCTTATTCAAGATCAGATTAAATCTTCAGGGAACATTCCTAAAGGTTTCATGCATTTTCTTTATACTGACTGCAGTATTAGATGTCCGCCTACCCAGCACAACCTTCTAATTTGCAGGCCACCACGGTTTGTGATATCTTATGTAACATGAAGCACGACGATGAAGATCCAAGGTGGAGTTTCCATAGAATTACAAAATTAATGTATAAACTTCTAGTGATATAACCTTAGTAATTACAACATTTGGCTCTCAGAACATGTTTCTTACTGTAGTTTTAGAGCTGAGGCTTGTAGTGTTAGGAAGGGTGAGATAACAGTTCACTTGGAGTGCAGTGCCATGAATGTCCCCCAGAAACAAACAGGCTTGCATGAGCTTCGTGACATCTTCTTATATATTTTGTATTGCCTAGCAACAGTGGTGAAAAGGGCCCCATTTTACTTCATATGACAATGTTGCTATTTAGGAAGTGGATGAATAGCTGGGTTAATGGTGAGGAGAAAATCTAAAGAAAAGCAAGGTTTGGTGTTCCCAGGATCATGTCTTGTATTTATTACCTGTAGTTGCCAAACACTGGGCAAGCATGGACCTGTGGTTGAAAGTACCAGGTTGTTATTTAAAAATGCCATTATAGTTGTAGATATGTGTGTTGACATGTGGTTGGGTTGCATGAATGGTTGAGTTCTCTTGGCAACAATTTTGGGAGTATCAGAGCTGGCATCACAGGGGGTCTAAAGGTGAGTAAATGCAATGTTTGGCTCAGCCTTGCCTGCGCAAACTGTTGGAAGTTCAGTGTCTCTGTAAATGTGTTTGAGTCACACTTCTGACAAGATGAATAGGAATAAGAAACATTTATAGTACAATTGACATTTAAATTTTTAAAATGTTTAGCACCCGGTGTCATAGGTCTTTTAAGAATTGCACGTGCTTGTTTGCGTATGTGACTGTTTATAAGCGATGCTGTGTGTAGTATTTTCTGAGACTGTACTTTTTGCCCAAAGACTATAATTGTATCAGCCTTTTGTTAACTAGGATCCTGTGATTGGCAGCTTTATTGTTATTAGTACTGTAAAGTCACCTTCCTCAGATTGCCTTGGTGATGGGAGATGGGTAAAATAGTCTATTGGGATAGGAGGACTTTCTTAAATACAAGGTGACAGTCCATCCATGAGTAGCATCTGTGGGAAAACACGGTGGTCACAGAGCCATCTGACCTTAATTTACTGTCATGACGAATCCTGTTGTCCAGCTGGAGAATAAATATTTTAACTTTAATGAGGGGAGAAAAGATGTACATGCATACTTTATTCACCCCCAATGAGGAAATTATTTTACAGTAGCAGACAGTGTACAGATGGATTACCACTTTAAGTCAGTAAGCTTCTAAAAAAAAAAAAAAGTTAGACATGAAATTAGAAACACAATGAAAAACAAGTGAGCAAAGTGTGCAAGGAACATGGTTAACATGTATATGTTTATAATCTGTTAGAGTAGGACATCCCTGTCTCAACTCGAGACAGTTGTATACTGAGATTGCTGTTGGAAGAAAAGACTTCCTGCAAACTTTAAATACATTTCAAGACATAAGTGATCAAATGTTCACACATCAAAAAAATAAATAAATAAATAATTAAAAAAATTATTTATACTCGTACATAGTCATTTGTGTGCTCTGATTTTAGTATATCTATGTTCTACCAAATGTTAATTTTATGTTCTACTGAATACTTTTTTGTCACATGACCTGTTGCAATTTTTAATAAAAGATCTGTGCTTTGCAATGTAGAGACAGTGGGACCTATGTATAAAGCTAAAATTTACAACACACATACAAGACGGGGAGTATTCTCTGGGGATTTGGGGGGGGGTCTAAGGTCTAACATAGAACGTGGGTTTAACAGAAAAAGTGTTGTTTTGTCTATATAGTTGTGAGAAGCCTGAGCATGCCCAGTTGGTCATATTTAATGGTCAATATGAAGAGTGGACACATGGTCATGATATTGATTGTGCTTTGGCAGTGGATTATCTGCAAAACTGTGGTAAATGTTTAAATGGGAAAACATGCCTCTGCTGTATGTATATAAACACAGAAAAGTTGTTGATCTCCAGTTCTAGTGCCCATTACACTCCCTCCTCTCGTATCCTTCACCCGGATATATACTGATGTTTGTCTGTTAACATGTAGCCAACCAGTGACACACAGGTTTGTTTCTTTTCCAGAAACATCTTTGTAAGACTCATGACTTGTTGTGGTACCCCACTGAGTTACCATGGCCCTGGAGGTTGATAGGACGTTCCCAGAACTGACCCCCCACATGGAACCCCAGGAATATGGAAGACAGCAGAGGAGGCTCCCACAGACTATTTCCAGTCGTAGACATTACCTCCATGTGCCTGGAGGGGCAACAGCTATGACCTTAACACCCGTAACCAAAGATCTGGACCAAGAAAAGAGCAGTCACAAGAAAATAGTCACTATGGCACCCAGGTCCAAGTATCTCACGCCTCAGAACCAGTACCCTGTTAGGAAGCCACTATTTGTCACCGAGACTCAGGTTTCAATACTAAAGAAACCTGCTCTCCAGAAGCAATCTGAGCAGGTAAAATGATACTGAATACAAAGTCTGGGTTTCAATTAGATTGTCCTCAGAGAATAGTATAAAAATATTTCAGAACATTGTGTCTCACTACAGGTAGTGGACCCTGGTGGGCGGTGTGAGGTGGAGCTTCCCAATGAAGAGATGGAGTCAACATCCAGTCCCCTAGGAGAACATACCCTAGGTATAAATACTGTCCCACAACTGGACACATCATCCCTTTCAGCCAGTGTGGATGATTGGGCCCCACTCCTGAGTACAGCAGAGCTGCATTACTGCTCCTCCTATGAAGACCATGGCACTAGTTCTGATTTTAGTGCTGTGGACTCCCATCGCCGTTGCCTTTCAAGCCCACCAGTGGATGTCCGAGCCCTGGCAGCACCTCTGCGACCAAGGTGGACCTCTACCCAGAGATCCTCCTCTGTAGATGCCCTTGTTCAATCATCCTGGCCCTCCAAGAGAGGTGCAGGTCTGAACCATGGGTCATTACTTTCAAGTGGCAAGCGCAGACTGCCTGCTGTCCATCGGATGTCTCCTCATCAGGCCAGTTACTGGTCATGTGCCATTCCCAGCACACATCCGCCCTGTCCAGATAGAACTTCACCCAACTGGGACCCCAACAAAGAATATGAAGCTCTTCTAGACTATACCTACCCCCTAAGGCCCAACCTGCCAGTTTCTGTAGACTTAATGGGATCTGGGTCACTATTGCAGACCAACCCTGTGCTGCAAGACTCTGGGATTGAATTGGATCGCTTCTGCAGCTCTACCAGTCTGTCATGTGGTGAGCTGCTCCCCACTGGCAGTAGAAGAGGAAACTTGAGCACAGCTCAGAATGTCAGGGAACACCAGAGCCCTCCCCTTAGGGACGTCTTGCAGTCTAAATCCACAGACTCTAAGCTTTCGAGCAGCTGGCAGTCATCTGTGGACCAGATTGGGCTGTCAGTAGAGAGTCTACTGGACAATGAGGGTTCACCACAGGCCCCCTCCCTTAGACACTACCACAAGCAGGGTGTGTTTTCTTCCGGTGGCCCAGCGGCGACTTTTATTCGTAGCACTTGTATCCTTCCGCCTGCTGGGGCACCTTGGAATGGGGCAGATGAGTTCCATCCGTTGCCTGGCCGGCTCCAAGAACTGGAGATGCTAGCACAACATCTGCATTCCCTCTGCCTGCAGGACAAAGGAGCAAGCTGGGAGTCCTTGGTAGAGGTGCACTCACAAGCTGGGGTAATGAGCTTGCTAGCTGAAGGTCACCTAGTGCAGGGACTTTCAGTAGGCGAAAGAAAATCCATCTCCAGAGCCAGGGATCTACTTGGGGGTGAACCTGTGTCCTGCAGCCCTGAGGTTAAGGCTCATCAGAGGCTGGTTTCTAACCTGGACAACCTTGACAAGGAGGTTAGCACAGACAGCCTGACGGTTGTGGCCTCATGCATGGATCACCTGAGTGGAGCCAAGCTTGGTGAAATCGATAGTGAAGCCGTGATGGATCAAGCAAAGGTGATGACCAAGGACAACCTCATGCAACACATACAGGTAGCTGTGTTGTAAATGACATTGTATAAAATGACCTGGGGTATCGTTTATAAAAGTTTATGTACAGACAAAACAAGGTCAAATTGAAAAAAATAATGGAGTGACTTTTTTGGAAACTGAGGATTTGTATCATCATAATGCCTGGCATGCATGCCAGTTTTTAACTACCAGTAATATATGCTACTTTGAGCCCTTTAGACCTTTAGAAAGACTGACAGCCAGAAAACGTGTCGTACCCATCTATGTAAGTTTTAGCAACGTGTAACTTTCTGGCAGTAGAATGTATACCAAAGATAACTGTTTGGTAAGTTGGGAGTATCATACCTGTGAACCTGTGTGTTTGTATTTTATAGATTTCTGGTATTTTTTGTGTGCCGTTTTTATTCCTTTTTTCTTGGTGTAAAGGTTTCTGCGTAAATGGCTAAAGCTGTTTAAGGGAGGGATTGTGTCTGTAAAAGATGAACAGTGTGTTCACTTTATGGTTAGTGTGTGAGGCGTTAAATTTGTGGTTTTGGGCGTGTATGATATCAGAACATATTAAGTCAAATTTTCACCTGTGAAACACGCACTAACGTCAAAAGCAGCCCCAAATGAAAATGTCAAAAACTTAAATCACACTTGACTGTTCTGAAGGCCTCGATTTCACACTCGCCAACATTCATCTCTTTCGTGTTCGCTCCACTGTCATCTGTATGAAAAAGATTATATTTCTTCATTCACAGAATCAACACAGTTTTATAAATGGGGTCCTGCATCTGTAGGTTGAAGTCACAAACTGTGTACAAGTCTGCATCTGTACTTCCTCTACTGCTGCAGATATTCTGCTCGAACTTGGAGGAGTTAATTATATGGTTGCACAAGGTGGTTGAGAGGATGGATGGTCTGAGCCCTCCTACAGCCAACATTGAGAGCATCAGGACCTGTCTTGCCAGTTACAAGGTCTGTGTTGAGAAGATTTTTGGGGGGTTGGTGGCGGTGAATACCACGGACAGACACTGAAAGGATGTACCATCAGTCATTTTGCCTCAAGATCTGTCACTGTCTTACTCACACTCAGAGTTTTCGGAAGGAAGTGAGCGCACAAGAGCCCCTCACTACAGCTGTGCTTCAGACCGGAGAGGATCTCCTGTGCTGTATGAGCTCCACCTGTCCAGGTACCCCTAACCCCTTCCAGATGCTGTATGAAATTGATGCATTACCTTGGGTCATGGAAGTCCTTTTTTTTTTTTTAATTTATTTATTTATATATTTTTTTTAAACCTCTTTGATCCTTGATTACCACTATTAGTTAGATGAACCAATTTTTAAATTATTTTGTCAGCCCTGTCTACCTCAGAACTAACTGAAACCACTAGCTCAAGACTGAAGTGAGAGGAGTTGCTTGTTGAAGCATTGAAACATTAGTAGTGGCTCAGCTCATAGTGTTCACAAACGCATGTGCGCACACACATACACACACACCTTCACCATTGTTCTCACCTCTCTTTGGTTTATGACAATGTGCCAAATTAATTTTCAACTTTCCCCTGTGGTAAAGACAGGTTTTTGGCAGGAGTCTGCAGTGTTTTTTACACACTGTTTGCTTAACTACAGCACCTGGGCACTGCTGCATCTGTTGGGCTGGTGCAAGCTTGTGTAATACTATACCATTGCTGCTCTCCATTGACGGAAACAGAAGACGGCTGACTGGGACGATATGTGTATGCACGTCTAGGCAGATGTTTCTCTGAACTCAAAGCCACCACTTTAAAAAAATTTTGTAGTATCAGTGATTTGTACACGAGCTGAAAGTCTAGGTGGCTCCTAGTTGACCTGTTAATCCCCCCCTCCCTCCCCAATCTCTCTTAATTTTTAAATTAATTTATTTATTTTTTATATTGCATGTTAGGGCACATGCCTGGCGTTTAGTTCTTATCTTTATATTTGTTATTGCTCCAAAATCTGTTTACGAAAGCTTGTGTTTTATACTAATAGCCATGTAATTCATTTTGTCTGTCTGTCTTGATTTTAAATTGTCATGGCAACTAGACTATTTGGACAGTAATTTCACAAGTATTTCTAGTTTTTCCTGAATTCCACCAAATGGTATCTGTTGGTTTCCCTGTAGTTCTCAGAGACACATTGGCTTTGATAAAGACACAGTCACAGGCCCTGGAGAGCCACACAGAACATCTCTTTTCCTCCATCTTGTCAGCCATGGACAGCTTGACCAATCTGCCGGATTCAGGGGTGGGGCTGCTTCCTGCAGGTACAGGATTTGTGGCAGTAATTACAGTGTCAAGATTCTGTAAAAGATAATTGGTAATGCATTTTATTCTTAATAACATAAACTATCCAGTAAAGCAAGCAAGACTCATTTTGCATGTAAAATTAAGCATCTGAGTACAGGGTATGGTATTAAAATATGAACTTTATTCATGCCAGTTGTAGTCGCTGGACTTGATGTGCTCTCTCTAGTGGAACTCCTTACCTACATTTGTTCACAAAAATGGAATTGAATTATTGTAGGAGGCTGCAGAAGACTGTTAGCTAAGAGGTGCCTGGAGGTGTCCCTGGCCTACTTAAAGTGTATATAATCTGCATGCAAGATGTTTGTACACGAGCAAATCTGGATGTACAGTATCAAAGTTACACATGGTCTTCTGTTTCAGAACCAAAGTCAGAAGTGAAAGTGGCGCTGGAGCCAAACCGAAAGGGAAGCAAATGACAAAGATGAGCGTCTGCTTAGCCGGGAACTCGTGATGAAAGCTGTCCTCACGCCTCCAATGGGCAGGTGGGCATTCGCCATCCTGCTCTTCCTGTACAGCAAAGCAGCTCCTTAGAGGAGGAGTTGAGGCGTGACGTTTGACATCTATTTTAATATCTTTTAGCCAGTGTGTGCATTTGTACTGTACAAAATGTGCTTTGTGTATCCCACTGTGTTCTGTTTTCAAACATTATTCAGTCTTCTAAAATTTAAGAAAAATTTATGGTCCAGCCCATGCAGATATCACCTTCTGATGCATTGCTCTGGGTGAGGAGTGTGTACATGGCTCCACTTGCTTTTTCACACACAGGGGAGACATGGAGATGATCACTGCATGCATAACCTGCTCTTGGGTTAGCAAACGTCGTCTTATAAAATGTATTGAGCACAGTAATTACACCATTAGTCCATAACACATGCACTGCCCCCAATGTGTTACACTTTGTGAGAATCTATAGGACTAGCTTTCCATTACTGGGCTACAGTGTAATTGCGTTCACATGCAAGAATGTTTGTAAACAATGGAATGCTATTGACAAGAAAACTCAGGTGTCCTATTCCAATGTTTTTCTAAAACACAACCTCTCATAATTTTTGTACTTAAAAAAAAAAAAAAAAAACCAGAACCATGCTAACGTATTTTAATAGTTTGTAGGTTTGAAACAGACAGACATATTTATTGAGGCAGTCATGAACCAAAGGAAGCCACTCCTTGCCTGAGTAATGAACTATTGTTCCAAGATGGGCACAAGCTTACCTAAGCATACTTACCTGTTGGTAAAGGCAGCTATAAGCACAAGAGGCTTGCTTAATCCATTGTTGTATTGATATAGTTGCATCTTCCCATGTGAATTTCACTTTATGAAGGGCCAAGATGAATGCTCCTTTGAAAATATTTGTAAATGTAACATCTAAGCTTGCACAGTATGTTAATCAAGCACAATGCTAGAGCACAAGCTAGATTCAAACAGACCGTTATTTTAGTCATGCAATTTAGCACTGTGCTATACCCTTCCTTGTGTGAAAACTATTTAACATTCTGCATTTGCCTTATACAAAGCGTTTACTACACTGTCACAGTTGTTAATGTGTAATATGCATTAAACTCCATAAATGTGTTGCGGTTTATTTTTTCTGTGGACAGGCTGCACACACACGTGACCCTCTGAAATAATTAACAACAATGTAGCCAGCCCTCATTGCTCAGACATTAACACACAATCCACTTTCAGTACATGAATAGCAAAAACACTGGTCTTGTAAGTTATATTGCACTTAACCCCTCAAACATCAAACAGGTTGAGTCAGCTTCATTTGAGAGGAAACAGGATCTAGTGCTCTGTCTTTACATTTATTCATTTAGCAGACGCTTTTATCCAAAGCAAATGATTCACATATAGGTTACGATGAGCTAGTACTGGGTGTCTTGCTCAAGGACACACCTTGTGGCTGGGCTGGGATTCAAACCAGGAGACTTCTACATCCCAGTCTGATGTTCTACTCAATAAGCCACCAAGCTGTAACCCACATTTTACTTTGTGGAGGGATTTTGAAAAACTGCAGAAATGTCAACACTTCTAAAGCCAGTTAAAGTTTGCAATTCTGTGCTTTTGTATCAATATTTTTTCAAGGAGAGCAGACAATGTATGTTCAAGCATCTAACAGCAATGTTACTCTTGATTATTGGACCAATTCATACATGGCTGACCCCCCCCCCCCAAAAAAAAGATCACACTTTAAATTTGTCTTTATCCAGTCCTAGATGAAGAGAGTAACCCTGCTAATTTTAAAACTGAATTCAGTTGCCTTTATTATGAAAAAGAACATAGTGTTTCATATATGCAATTCTGACACTGCCACTTGCAATCAGGCATTCCACACATGGCCAAACTGCAAACATTCTAAAGTACTGTTACAATGCATCTGCCATAAAAATGTAGAATAAATAAAGACGCACAATGTACTGTACGTATGCCACTAAGAATTGCAGACAGTTTTGTGTCGTACAGTCTGGTGGTACAATATTTATTGAACGTTTCCTCTTTGTTACATATTATGCAACAAAATTACAATAGTCTGCAGCCACAAATTATATGCAGATGATCAAATAACTACTCAGATAATGTAATTAACTCTACAGGACTTTCAAATCAGATCTTTAATATATACATAATATATATATTTTATATATATTACATATATACTGTACTCCACTAGACATTTGACGCTGGACTGTGAAATTGTGCTGTTGCCTGACATGAACTGGCAAAACTTCATCTTCAGAGACGGAAACAAACTTCTACACATGCCAATACATTATAAACAGCAAAATAATCAAAGGAGAAAAAAATAAAATTAAAAAAAAAAAACTTCGACCACAGACCAGCCCTGCAGTAGGAATGCAGTGAGATTTGCACACATTTATAAACCTGCACACATAGTGGAAAAACACATGTGGGAAGATTAAATTTGTACATTGGCGCTGGGGTCTGAGGGGTGGGAAGTAGACTCACAGATTGAACTGTTTGGTTTGCTTGCATCTTTTTTCACATCTATTAATTTAGATTTTTTTTTTGGGAAGTGCAGTTATTTACAGTACAACTCAGGCAACTTTTAATCATTTCTGTGGCCCTCCATGTGGCCCTCTGACTTCCAGGCGTGTTAGAGACTGGGATGAGGTTTGGGGGCACGTGTGTGTGTGTACGAGGGTGGGGGGCATTGAGAAGGCCTCAGCAGCAGCCCCCAGTGGAAGGCTTGACCGGAGTGCTCTGGATCTTGACGTTGGACTTCTCGGCGCCGCCGGCCGTGGCCCCGGGGCCCATGCGCTTCTTAATCTCGGCTGCCATGGTCATGAAGGCCTGCTCCACGTTGGTGGCGTTCTTGGCGCTCGTCTCCAAGAAGGGGATGCCCAGTGAGTCCGCAAACTCCTGCAAGAGGTGTTTAAAGTTGAAGGCCACGACACTAACATCACCTCAAAGTTCACACTGACATGCTTGCTATTGCGCAATGTTTACCAATACAGCAAGCTCAACACTAGTCATTCTTGTGTCTCATAGGATGTAACAAAAAAAAAAAAAAAAAAAAAAAAAAATTATGTCCTCTCCCCCATGCTGTTTACCAATACAGTCTGATCCTGTACTGCTGTCTAAATGCATCAAAGACATGGCGTGCACCATCAAGACACTTCCAACCGGGCTGATGGCTTGACACATTTCAGGTCACCCTTACCGCTTTGTGTTCACTCACAAAACTCTTTTTACAAGCTGAAACAGCATGATCTACCTGAAGCAACATCCCTACCCCCCCAAACTGGAATATTTTGACCTCAGTTGAATTTCTTTTTTTTTTTTTTCCCCCCTGACAGTTTTCTGCCAAGATGGTGAACTGTTAATATTACCTTTGCAGTTGTGTAATCCACCACCTTCTTCGTCGTCAGATCACACTTGTTCCCAACCAACAACTTGTTAACATTTTCACTGGCATAACGGTCAATCTCCTGTAGCCACTGCTTGACATTATTGAACGATTCCTACAGAGAGAAGCAGTAAAAATGGTCAAGAAAAGCAAAACGAGATGCTGCATGCTTCATGTCTCTAGTAATTATAAACATAAAACGCTCCGGTGTGCAGCTCACTTGGTCTGTAACGTCGTAAACTACAATAATGCCGTGGGCCCCCCTGTAGTAACTCGAAGTGATTGTGCGAAACCGCTCCTGGCCTGCTGTGTCCCACTGTGGAGAGAAAGTATTTACTGTGAGATGCCCACTGTCCATGAAGACACTCGAACAGACACATACCTGGAACGCTCTAAATCACTGTCTGAAGCGATCAGACCAAAACCACTGAATTTTACAGTGTAGAAAGTGAAATCCTCACATTATAAGCTGTGCCCTGACATTCAATACAAGGAAGTTGAGGTTGTTTTAACAGCAGGCCTAAACCACTGGATTCCACTACTGCTTTATCATGGGAACAACAACAAACGTTAATGTTACATGCAGTTTGTGTAAAAAGACCATTCACATACTACACTGCAAAGTGTGCGGGTGTAGAATTTTATACTCACAATCTGAAGTTTGATGGTCTTTCCGTCTAACTCTATAGTCCTTATTTTGAAGTCCACCCCAATAGTGCTAATGTAGCTTTCTGTGTAAGTGTCGTCCTGGAGAGGCAAAACGGCAGCAACACGCTTACACATACATAATCATATCCTGTTTAAAGTGTGAAAACTGTAAGACAGACCGGGCCGGCTGCACGCATGTTCCTTTAAAAACCTCACCAAGGATGAAGTATGTTACTGAGTGTTCAATATTTAATAGGTCAGGCTTAAATGTCTTTTAATAATGCATTTAAAAAGGTGCATAGGCACGCTGACATTTTGTAAAAGTAACAGCAAAAACAGAAGCAAAAGTGCTGCCATGGCATCCAAACAGCCACAGAGCAGTTTTCCTTCCCAGACAGTGGCTCCCGTTAGCAAAGTTATTTACACCAGAGCGTATCCTGCCAGTCCCACTCATCACAGGACACAAGGGCAGCCCTTTGGCAAAGCATCACTGTTCAAACAGGTAAGAGGACACTCACTGCGAATCGGAGAAGGAGGCAAGACTTTCCAACACCGGAGTCACCAATCAGAAGGAGCTTGAATAAATAATCACTGATGGGGGAGAAAGAAGGAAAAATTTAGAGGTTAAAAGTTTTGACAAGATTTTAGCGCTAGAATGATGTGACGACATAATTAATTGTGTAAACGCATCAGTCTGTGAGGCACGTAGATGCATCACATTACCACCTTTGAAAAGGGGCAAGATGCACATGATGGTATGCAGAACAGAGACTAACTTGGCTGTATCAAAGTTACTAGTTTTGTTGAATCAACACGCATATCATAGCAATGGCACAGATAAGACAGCTCGGTCTAATTCAAAAATATGCCACTAGGTAATACACAGCTAAACCTGAAAATTTGAAAAAATAGTTTGGTGTATTTGAGTTGTCTTTGTACCAACCACACTTCTATAAATGTATTTAAATACGTTTCCAAAATGTGGCGGGGGGGATTTCCAAATCAACCAATTTTGTTGCAGTAGTGTGGAGTGGCACTCAAGGGTGGCCAACCAAATTGCAATTTGCTGAACTTTTTAATGGATTATACCACACTGCCAGTACATGTAGTAATGACCATAGTATTTCAGTAATTTGCAAAAGGAGTAATGTTTTTGTGTCTGAAAAGCAGGAAAAAGAAAACCAAGATACAGGAGAGGAAAACAACCGGCTTACATTCCTGCACTGTAATGCCTATTTTAATCCCTGCTTTGTCTACGTCACTGACAATCTTGCTGTGTCACATATAGGGACACAGGAATGACTGTGCGTATGATTCTGACTCCCCTGGGTTGCGTTATATCGTACAAGTTGCTTAAATGAAACTGTGATCAAATGCTACCGAAAATGACTGTTGCACTTACGTTGGACTAAACACACCAGATGTGTGTGTTCAGATCTGACTCAGACTGTTTTGTTATATAAAAAGTTCTTAAATTTATAATTTGTGACCATGTGCTACTGAAAGTGATTTTTGCACTTGTTTTACACATAGACGGTAAAACATCAGATCTGTTGTCGAGATCAGACAAACCGTAAGAGTTTGTTACATTTCCAGTGTTATTTGCACTTAAGTTATACTGCTAAAACAGACTTTATACTGAAATTTGATTCAGAATGCACTACCTTTGTTATACTAGTTTGGTTTTTAACACAAACTGTTAAAACGATTAATTCTTTATTCCAAAACTGGAATTAAATATTTTCATCTGTCTAGGGAGATTCTGATTTTGCATACCTTGCAGCACTTTAGACAAAATATTGACAATCTAATTAGTATTGCTTAGTATTCAATGCTTACTTCTGGTCATTTATTACATTTTAAATTGAAGAAAAAAAAAAAACTAATCACTTTTTGATTAGTCAACTAATCTAGTCCTTAGATTAACTGATTATAAATTACAGCCCCACAAGATTTTTTTCCCAACCTCTTTGAGGCTTTAATGCATGCCCCCCCACCTCCACTACAGCACTGCAGAAAGAGTAAGTTAATCATATTGTGCCCATGTAGGCACCACTTCAGATGAGCATGGGGGGTTGCCAAGCAACACCAACAGACATGGGTTAGCAGAGGTCAGTACTCTGGCACCAGAGAACAACTCACTGGGCATCCATATCATACTCTACTATTGAAATCAACTTCCCACCACACTGCAATTCACTAGTTCAAGGATCCACAACCAGCAATTCAAAATCTTAAGACCTAAACTTTGTTTTTTATAAACAGAACAGACAACAATGAAGATCACAGTAATAAAAGCAGGTTAACAGAAAGCAGTACAAAACCCAAGTAATACGAAATGTGACCATTTTAAGTAATTAACATCAGGTAAAACAGACAGACACACAGCACAACAGAACTGCTATGGTAAGCCATATCCATTCTACCATAATCTGGTGTCAAGGCGGCTTGTCAAACAAACATTTGTAAACCTAAAAATGCTTTCCTTTCTTTCCTGTGTACACAAAAAAAAAGTAAAAAAAAATCTAGTTAGGCTTTAACTGACCATTATGGAAGAATACATACACATTTAAAACTAAATGAATAAGCACTGATACAAGTTACAACTCAGGTATCATCGAACTACAAAGGAGACAAGTCAGATGAAACAAATGTTTTAGAAACTGGCTAAACACACCTCAGACAAATACTTTCAATTAAGGTCCGGCCCTGCCAGCAGTCTTGTCAATGCCTGTAATGCCAGCATGTCTAGGAGCTTTCAAAGCCCCAAGGGAGACTGAACACCAATGCAAATGTACAATGGCCATTCCAACCTTGTGCTTGTAAGCATTAAGGCAGTGACAAACCTTGCCTTGGGCATAGGCCTGTGCTTATATGCTCAAACTGAAATGCAAATGCAACACCTATCACACCCACTGGGCTAAAGACATGCAAGACAACTCAGCCATGGGTAAGGAGTAAAAAAAAAAAAAAAAAAAAAAAAAACACCTTTCATAATCTTTATACTGCTGCAGTACACTGGCAATGCAGTTGCAATAAAGATAAGTGAAGTACACACAAGCAGGCAGAGCATATCTTCTGTACCAATATAAGGACTGAATGAAAGAATAAAAAATCCTACACATCAGCAAAGCAATGGGAAACAAATACGGTGGCCAGCAGGCAGTCGCATTATCAACAATAAACATCACATTGGTAAGCAGCTACAGCTCCTGTCTACCAGTCACTGGGGCATGAGAACAGACTAAGCACCTGCCTGCTACGAGGGTGTGGTCCACATTCATCGTGCAGTGCCTGTCACACATGCATCACTGTTACATGTAGAGTGTAAATCACCAGACGGAGATGTCACCCTCTGACGAAACGCGCCATTCTATTTTGATGTGCATCGCATGCTCGTGGGATAACAGAGATGGCAAGACTGCCTCCAAGCCTGACACATCACGAAAACCCTCAGTGGTGACAAATCAGCAACAAGCCAATGATTCACCACTGCCAGCACAGGTGCTGAGGTTCAAGATCAGTGCAGCACAACTGTCACAGACATACACGTGCAGCAGGAATTTACCAACTCTAAGCCCTCGTCTTGAGAACCATGACAAGAACTTTGATAACATAGCAAAAACCACACCAAATGCATGGTGTGCTGTAAAGAATACATTCACTGACAAATGTTTGAAATCTCAGCTGTAACTTCTCTGCCCTAGTCAAGAAATGACATCTTGAAAAATTACTCCTCTATTCCTCTTAACACTGACTCCCATCTCAGCCTGTTTAAATTCCAATTTACCTAACCTTGTTTTTTTTCCCTTCAATGACCTTTGGCAACAGAAACAATTGAGCAAATATAACAGAGGCTTAGCATATAATGTCAGTTGGCATGAGCTCTGAAATGAGAAGCATATAATGAAAATGTCGACAAAGCAAGGTCACTGGGTAATAGGGGGGAAAAAATTAATTTTGCCTGGCAACACTACCAGAACAGAGCCAGTTAGACAGGGAGTTATGTTAGATGATGGAACAGAATGACACACCTGATGCTGCTAACACAACCCAAACTGACAGGTTCCTACAGACATACTCTGTGACTGGTTTAAAAAGCAAGCACAAAGCCCTGTTGTGTAAATTTTAAGTTGTAGCACTAACGTTAGTAAGGTAAAAACATCTGTAGCCACAAAGGATAAGCACAACAAGGAATATAAGCATTCCTCACTTGCCCCCCCCTGAATGCATACTAAGCATATTTTCTAAATTGCAGGTGGGGGAGGGTAAGGGGCATTTCACATACAACTATGATCATACCCATGCATAAGCATCATCTTCACACAACACAGATTTTAATCACAAATGTCATAAAAGCTGTTGCAATTTAAAGCTCTGCATGGGGAGGAAAATAAAGTTTCATTCTGAAGACTAAATGTACATCTGTACACTAATCATACTAAACTATGCATTTAGGACAAACTGAAAACTACTTTTAACCTGCAGATTAAAAGTAAATTTTAAAAAGGTCAATATGGTTTAAAAAAATGCACACATCTCTTTTTTCCTTATAGAAATCTTATTTGGTATCAAATAGGGGGCCTCCTGTACCAACTAGTAGTGATGTGACTTTAGGGAAGTGGTAAAGACATAAGGCACCCATTCTAAAAGCCATTGAGGGAGACTGCTCCAAACTTTGGCTCTGCATGTCCCAGAGCCTCATGAGATCACTGTACTATTCTGTTATCCAACAGGCACACCTGAACATTTCAGACTCAAACATTATCAATTCAAATGCACCACTGGCAGTGAGTTCCGGGCACCCATAAGAATGGTACCGGCAAAAACACAATCGGGGGGTACTTTCATGAGGAGGAACAATGAAGACACTCTTAAGAGCTGATTACTGATCAACCATCATGCTAAGGTTATTAAAATGCAAGCAATTACGGCAGGTGTGAGCCAAGCTGTGCAACAAAAACATTTACAGGTTCAAACTGAGGCACTCATTAAACTTCATGCAACGGATCACTTGGCTTGCCACTGCTGCTCAGTTCAGCCTACAAAAAGCCACTTCTAAGCAGAAGAATCTAACAGATGCCAAACACGAATACATAATGTGTTCTGGGGGGAGGTAGCATGCATGTTGCCCAGGTATGTGAAGCTGAGAGAAAGTGGAGCGTGTGACACAGCAAGTGACAAACAGAAAACTGAAGGGCAAGGGGTTGACCCACAGACAGGAAGGATAACAAGCAAACAGGAACATCAGAAACAAAAACAAAGACATTTTAAACAGTACAGAGATAAGACAACATTAATGTCTGTGAATGCTTTCTCTTCAAATGTAAAAATTATACAGATTAAAGCAAAAACATCATACTGGTGTTTAAAACATGGCAGGTAATGGTTAAATAAGAAAAACACAGCTCAGCTTTCATAATTTGGTTCCTGGTAGCATCAGCTGTTTTTGATTGCCATCATTACATGCAACTGTACAGACAATGTAGACTCACATCAGGCAGTATTGCCACAAAAAACACTTCTGCCTGCTTATGTTATGTGCATGTTCGCCTGGAGATGAGCAGAATGTCTGTCACTTTTGTAACAGTTGCTATCACCCAGATAGAGTGAGAAACTTGCCAGCACAAAACCTGTTTTAAGTAAAGACGGTACTGTAAAGTTCAGTTCAAGCAAAACATTTTGCTTTTTTGGCACAGTAAAGATAAAGGTATTCTTACATGTATTTTTACCAAAATTAAATCAGACAAAATTGTAGTCCAATGACACAAAATTTAAAAACTTGCATTTTTTACTTAAGGCAAAAAAAGTGTTTTTCTTTTTAAAATATCACTTGTTTAATTAAGGCTGCACAAAACATCAATGAGTCAGTTAAAAAATCTTGAAAAGTACCTCTTAGTCCACATACACCCTCTGGCTAACATAATTAGTACTGGTCACATTCAAAACTAGCTCATGCAATGGACAGAAGCATTGCCTACAATGTGAAGATCCTTCCTATTTCATCCTATTATATGTACATATAAAAAAAAAAAAAAGTGGAGGACACTCAATTACTTGCTACACACAAGCAGCAAAAAGCACAGATTATAAAAAAGGACCTTGTATGTTACACCCTGCTAGAGCTAAGGCAATGTAACTGGCTCTTGTGTAAAGGTGTCACATTTGAGGGGAATTTCGAACACATCCATCTTTAACCTTCTCCATTGTGTCTGTACAAAAGTTGATTTTCAACAGATAATTAGCTGTACTCAGCTCCCTGGTTGAGACGCTGATCTTGACCTTACTCATACTTGTGCTGGCCATGCACTAAACACAGGAGGGCTGCAAGAGACACCCACAAAGCTTTTCAATTCCTAACCTGATTTGACCTAAAAATAAAAATGGAACATAAGAAACTGAAACAGTAACAGACTTTAAATGGCAGCCATATACACAGTAACAGCCAACTAAACCCTTTCCCTACAAACATAGACATATCAGTGTACAACAACAATTTTGTTTGAGTTTGAATATGTGTCACAGGCTTTTAACACAGCACCAGTAACCACCCAAGAGATTTCAAACAGGACAACAACCAGCTGCTCTTTGGGGGAAAAAATGGGGTTATCCATTTGGCTTTCAGTCTAAAAGCATAAATAAGTTCTCCTTGGTTGTTGGCCAACATTAGGCACCCAGAAAAGAGGGGAACATTCAGTAACAAACAAAAAACTCAAGAATGGATGTGTAAATGACAGAATGGGAGGAAGCAACAAGGCCTTACCAAATCTCAAGACTAACCTGAGGCCAGTCCAGAGGTGAGCTCAGCAGTACTACTGAAAATTAACTAAAGCTTTATGAAAACCTGCACTCTATATACATGCAATATCAAAGGAATGTCCAAAGCGGAACATTGTCAAAGCACTAGCTTTCAAGGATTCAGCTGCACAGAAATAAAGAACCAGCAAGTGACAATGTGTCATGAAAAAACAGATTTAAACCCACTGAGCACTGTCACTTTAACTTTTAAGCTAGGCACAGTTCATAAAGAGTTTTCAAACATTAGCTGTAAATTATAAACTACTAAAATATATGGGTTCCAATGGACAAATTATGAAACTTAGTAGCAGTACTTGGTAATAGATGGGCTGAAGCAACCGGAAGCATGTTGACATGCTAGCAATGAAATGCGTAATAGGACTATGGAATGACTCAAGATTTTAAATAACGTTCAACAAGTCTGCTCCAGTCACAAAATGTAGCAGAACTGTATGGGGAGGCGCCCGTATGCTGCTTCCTTTAGTCTTTACCAAAGTCACAATTTAAGAAATTTTAAAAAGGCTGACACTTCTACATCCGCAAATGATAACGGGATCGCGGTAAGCAACAAGCAGGAAAGAACTCACATAAACGACACTTGTGCTACGTCCTTAAAACATTCAGTTTCTACAATGCATATCTGTCCATGAAACCGGCGGCAGCTAGAATATCGGTAGATGGCTGCCAGAAATGCTAGCTGAAGAAACAGGAAGTGCGCGTGACCGTGCGGCGTTCTCGGGAGCTTTAACAATCTGGACACGCACGTGCAAAACTTTAGTTTTTTTTTTTTTTTTTAAGGAACAGCGGTTACTCATCTATCCGCACAATGATGATGTTGTAACACTTCTGCCAACTTATTAAAGTCAGGCACATTTGAAAGCCAGTTCGTACTGCCCAACAGTAGTAGTGATCGTTGCAGAAAGCCATGTGACGTACACATGACTAAATCGTTACGGACAGGATGGGTGTCTCCAGTGCCGATCTCTTACTTGTTGATTCATAGAAATGCAGTTTAACAGCTGACAAGCTCATACTAGTAACCTGATGACTACCGTTTTATGTAGACAACGTCGGTCCTTTAGACAATCACAATTTTAAAAGTCTTAGATTGTTTTATCACACTGCACTTACACATAACTTTCGTTACGCTTGAACGTACAGGCAATCCTTATACTCCATATGCTAACGTACTGCATTTCACATATGGACACTTTCTAAATAATTCAACAACTTGTATACTGTCGTTTAGGATATACCCTGTTTCACTCAAAGATCGATACGAAAAATAGTCGACCGGTTAACTTTTAAAAAGCGTTCAAGGAACAAACATAACTGGTACATTCAAAATGCTTATATTGAAGTTCAAAATTAAACTAACCAGACGAAAATTTAAACAAACGATTTTACACAGTTAATACACCAGTTACGAAAAACGGTTATTTTTGTGTCTCCTTGCTTTACTTCCAAGCGATGCACGATAAGACTCAATTTCTTATGTTTACTGTGATTCGTAAGCCTAATGCCAAACAACTTAACAGTTCCCTCCAAGTAGCAACTACGGAGCCGTTACAGAAAACGTACTTAACACTTATATCATACGCCGCTTTATTATAGAAGCGTTAAGTGACCAATGTCAGCCAGCAAAACGATACATATCCAGACAGAGAGCCCCATTCGGGCCAGCGGACACCCTAACCTCTACAAAGGACCAGCCGGTTAATGAGAGTCACCACCGTCGTTCATTCTCATTACCAGAATTTTAATTAACGAGCTCGGCTAGCTGCTACAGCAACTGCCACTCTCGGCCACTGTTAAAAGGCAGGAAGCAATTACTGTCACCTTAAAAATAAGACACATTTGTCTAGTCACTTACTTTACACGTTAGGTTATTTTGTTTAGACGTTTCAATGCCAACTTCTTACCTGCTAACTAGCTAAACTATCAAATAGGTAGATCTCGAACACTCGCCATTGTGTCAGAGATAGACAGAGTTTTCACTTACTATTCGGGATTCATTGTTGACATCTCACAGCAAACCCCTTCTTCGCGTAAAAATGTGCTCCCCTTTGCTTTCAACAACGTGGAACAATTACAGTTTTGTGAAATAAAAAGTAACTAGCAGGCTAGCTACTCCCCCACAAACCCAAAGGCTTTTCGACTTGAACCCAAAATGGCTACCAGTCAAACCAGGAAATAGCTGCTCCTCAAACAGAGGGGCTTTACACCCGCGTAGCAATCGTTACTGCGTCCGCTTCACGGAAGTTGTAGTCGAACACAAGAATTGTCTGTATTGCCAACAATGCGCCGAAAAATCACAATTGACTACGAAACCCAAAGAACTATGCGCTCGAACGCATGTCCGTTGGAATACTTCCTCCCTACTAGTCTGCTATCACTAGCGCAACCCTGCTGCACACTGTCAAAAAAGAAAAAGTAAAGGATTACGTCATCAATGAAACGTGGCATGGCTACGACTGGAATGGGAAATCGGCTTCTCAATAGATAACCACGACGAACAGAATGGAACTTATTAAGCCATGTACGGATAGTTGAGCAACATTCGGAGAATGTTATTTTTGTAAACATTGTTTATCTATCGGCAGAGGTTTTGTAACGGCATTGCCCTGCCGAGAAAAGTCAGCACAGTAGTAGTAGATCCGGAATTCGTTTGGATCTGTGACCTCCTGATCCACTTTACAAGGTTGCTCTGGTGATGATGAAACTGAGATTTGAAACATTTTTTAATTTGTGAATTCAGTGAAGCACTTTTCTACCAGGGTTTCATATCAACTTTTATCAAGCTGCAAATGGTTGTCCACACAAAGCAGCATTGCCAGGATATACAAGGAGTGCTGGAACAGGTTTTGCACTTGGGTGACTCAAGTATGCTAGGAGTAGAAATGCAGGGCCTCATGATCTTTCTGGCTTTTTGGGTTTTAAGCAGGTGTCAAAAATTTTTTACAGCATAAAGCAGTGTTAGCAGTTTGCTAGTTTCATATCTGACAACTCACAATTGGTTTCAAGGTTCATTCTGCTGGCATTTATATTCAAAATGAGAGCTTTGTTTTTATTACAGCTTCACTTTTAATGTAAAGGCATCTATGTCCGATACAGGACCAAACTGGCAACACCAGTTTACAAGCATCAGAATAAAGAAAGGCATTGCTATGGGAAAAGTGTACAAAAATATCGGCAAACCTGCTGAATTTCATGATGTAGCATGCATAAGTCATGCTGCCAACAACACAACTGAAAGATCATGTCAAGATAGCTACTAACAACATATCACAGCCTCCTCTTATTTGTTCTACATGGCAGCAGTAAGTCAGAGTGTTTCTGCAAATTATGTATATCCAATCATTAGCATCAATGTAGGGCATACAATAAATGGACATATTAATTTACAGAGGTGCACAAGACCACAGTTTTAGCATTTTGTTAGGTTTTTAAATACAGCATTTGACAGTCTCACTTCAGGTAGTATTGATTTATTCACCAGTTACAGGCACTCTACTAAATGTTTTGGATTGATAACGTGGTTGAGAAATTAAAAATAAATACTGTGACATATATTTTTTTTGTACCTTCACCAAAAGTTTCTTGTCACAGTTCTTGTAAAATGCACTATTTCACTGTAAAGAAAAATGAAACTAAACTAGAGGTCATTTGTGGAAGTGTTTTTTTTCTCCACAAATAAATGATGCCTGTTGTACAAAAGAAAACTATGTGAAATATACATAAACAGTCCTGAGATACTAAAGTTTTACAGATTATGACAAAACCAATCAATTGCAACATTGGCTGGGTCACTCGGTTCTGATGCAGACTGTAACGGACCACATTTCTACACAGGGTCCTTCTTGAGATTGCACACTGTGTATAGGAATTCACTCCCACTTTACCTGGCAGTGAAGGGGGCCTCTGGGCCTGGAGGATGGGTGGGCTGCAGGCAGTCCTGTGTGCTATAACCTGGAAACTCAAAGCCTTACCACTAGTCCCACTGATAATTTCAAACTCAGCATGAATGAAATAGTGTCCTTTGCTTACAAAAAATGTTGCCTTTATATATTTGCTTTCGTTTCTAAGTGCACAGTGAGCCAAAGCAAGATGGGAAGTGTCAAGTGGAGTCTATTTGTGCCTTGCTGTTCATAACCCCCAGGGTCAGGCCAGACCTTGAGCTGACTGGTACCCCTGCAGGATCCCCAACAAGCCTGCCACCATCTACCATCTGCACTACATCCCCTGGGCTAAGGAGCATCCACTCGATGATTATAAAATCAGAGAGCCACATGCCTGCTGTCAATGGTGACATTGGGAACATATCTAAATGATACTTACTGTAAACAGAACTACTATAACTCAGGATCAGGCAATTGTCTACAGATCCAAAAGGGACACTGTCCTGAAATGTTTTGAAAAACTGAAAAGATGCTTATTTCCAAAAAACATTGAGCTCTAAACCAACTCAGTATTCATCCATCCATTATCTTAACCGCTTATTCCTGGTGAGGGTCATGGGGAAGCCTGGAGCCCATCCCAGAGCACAAAGGGCAGGGCACCAACCCACCACAGGGCACATACAACAGGCAATTTAGACACACCAATCAACCTAACCTGCATGTTTTTGGGCTGTGGGAGGAAACCGGCGCACCCGGAGAAAACTCACCAAGCACAGGGAGAACATGCAAACCACGCACACAGACCCAAGGCAGGAACTGAACCCCAGGCCTGGAGGTGCGCGGCGACAGTGCTAACCACCACGCCACCATGCCACCAACTCACTATTCATTAAAACAAAATTAAAGTAAGCAATGCTAGTTGCCAAAGGAGTAAATTTAAGTACCTTGATGTTCATAGCTTCTAGCCTGATCCTGAGACCCATGGCTGTGGCTGCTTTCCAAGCAATTTCCCCGAAGACCTCCTGGCTGACCTCATTAGGTTACAAGCCTTGGGTCCAGGACAGCATGTAAAAAAATTAAGCTTGATAAAGCCTCGCTGTGTTAAAGCTGCCTTGTACAGTTTAGAGGAGGAGGATTTAGTTTATTAGTGTTCCTGCAACTCCCACCTCCACAGGTTTCAGGGAACATGCACCAAACGCCTTAGCAGGCCTCTGTAGATATGCTCTTTCAACAAACCTAAGCACTCACAAGTAGTGAGAAAGCTTCACAGTGAACACTGCTAAGTTATGAAATTCTATGGCCTCATGGGCTGAGGCTGCCCCAGAACCATTATAACTGACATAATGGAAATGTTGACTTCAGAATAATAATAATAATAATAATAATAATAATAATAATAATAATACATACATACATACATACTTTGACTGTTTTAAAGCTTTCATTTTGAAAAGTAAAACTTTAAGCAGAAAACATTGACAACAAGCTCATTGGCCAAGACAACAAGCAGTGGGTGCACAGCAGGAAAATGAGTACTTTAATGTCAATGGCCTGAAAAACAAGTGCTTTACTAGCTGAAGGGCTTGTTTTTTTATTCACATGCTGGTGAAAGATATAGACCTCCAAGTACTAGCGTAAAATTCAAAGTAACAATAAAAATTTAAAGTGGAAAATTTGATTAAAACAGACCAGTGATCACTTCACTGTAAATGCACGACCACAGGTCACTTTGCCGTCCTACGTACACCACAACATCCAAAACAAAAATTTAAAAAGCACGTTATTTTCTGAAGGTCAAGTAAGAAGCCTTTTGAGTTAGGAAGGGCATTATACACTACAAAAGACCTCATATAAACAACAGTAAACTCATCTCCTTTTTGTTGTTCACAAATGTTAGAATTGACACAAATGGCACTTGATTATGAATTTTGATGTATGTACCAGAGGTTACCACCCAGTCTGCATGTCACAGCTACATTGCTTCTCTGAGTGTATAATGGTTGGTGTCCACTCATCCTGACTATGTAGTACAATTAGGTTTGAGTTCACTCTTCTGTTATGGACTTGGTCTTCAGTGCCTCTTTTTGGACTCGATCTTGTCTCGGACTTGAATGCGTAAGGATTTGGTAGATTTGATTTGGTGGATGCAAACCCAACACTACCATGCAGTGCTGATGAAATGATACTTTCCCTATCAATATGCTATGCTTTCAAATGGAACATAGTCATATTGTGATGGTTTGCCCTTTAACTGGCATTTTACCTATGTATGTGTGCTGACTGGGCAACAGATGAGCTTGTTGGGACCATGCCCACCAGTAAAATGCCGATCAGGTTGCCTCTATATAATTTTTTTTTCAATTTTTTTGAACGTATCAATTCATAAGATTTTGATTAAGACCAAGACCAATGTTGCAGACCTATTACATTGTAAGTTATCACATGTCACACTAGTAAAACACTGCATTAAAATTTGCACCTCTCACCAAAATGGGAAGTCTTTGTATGCAGTACTTTTAACAGATGCTTGGAAAAAAGCCTCATTGAAATTAATGTTCAGATTATTTATTTTGTTACTTACCCCAAGATAAATACACATATTTACTGAAACTGAACACAGTAAACTGGTGAATAAAGTTATAAAGACAAAAAAAATCAGAAAAAAAAATCAGCCTTTGTTCTTGTAGGTTTGGTCACACGTTTTCATCTACCCCATACTTGAAATGTTTCTATTTGGCAGGGGTCTATGCTATGATAGTCACAAGCCATTTTCACTGCCTCCAGTGGATGGATAGGGTCACGAGTGTTAGAGGCACATACCTTTCCATTACAATGTAGATTAAAATTCCTCAGTTTAATTGAAGAATAGAAAATGTAGCAGAGGGAAGACGATGTTGATTATTTGGTGAATCATTCTCTAACATCTAATGCACTGTATAAAATAAAATGAATATTCTGTTGTGTCGGACAATGTTATTTAACATTTGATCTTTCTCTTCCTCTACTTCTCCCCCTGCAGGCTTGTGATAGGTGCTGTTTGTTACTCCACTATTCTGTACTGAAGACTTCTTTGACTTTTTTGTTTATGAGAACTGAATGAATACGTTTGACTGATTGTGTTTGTTTAGGTGTAGATTGCTGTATTTCATTAGCTCAGTTTTACCATGTGGTTCATGAATTAGCAGAATGTCACAAATATTCTTACCGTCACTTTCTTATTTATTTACATGCTGATAATTTTGTGATTGTGTATCACATCATGAGTCAGTCTGAAAGTAGTAGTAAAGTACAAAACTTGTCTGTTGTATTTGAGATCACTACACTCTATGTTCATTTGAGGACAGCATAATAGTAACTGAGAAAAACCACAAAAGAACATTAAATAGTAATAAAATACATAAATTTGTCTGTAATATTTCTAGGTCTGGATTAGTAATCTATCATACCAGGCCTTTTCTTGGTTATTATTACTATATGGACCGATTCTGTATTGTAGTGGTGGGCCACCTGGACCAGAAATGGCAGAGATTATTTTTTTTCTCCCAGTTCTGCCCAGAGTATTTGTGAGCATTCAATTGTTTCACATACTTATTAGGATTTAAGATCTCCTTTCACAGACATTATAAACCTTTACCATTGTCCTTATCATATTGTTTCCCTTCTGAATAAACATTACAATATTAGATCAATATACAGATAAACCATTAGGCATGATGTTATAAACACACGGCAAATTTAGCTGCACCAGAACACCATGTCATAGTTACACTTGGGAACTAATGTACAAATTAACCTAATCCCATCAGACATATGCCTGCCCCACTGTTTTCACTTGAGAACAAATTGTTAACAAACAGCTTTAACAAATACGCAGCTTGTGTGTATGAGAAGTTTATTTTAAGTAATCCAATAACCAATTAATGTCAAAAATTTAAAACAAAATGTGTTAGTAACTGAGAAAACGCATTACATAGTCGAAGTAGCCTGTCTTTTGGCCTTACTGTATACCAATGACAAGGGTGCCATCTGCTGTCCGGCAAACGTGAGGTAGTAATGCAAAATCAACACCATCGAGGCTTGTAAAAGTTTTAGTGTATTGTTATATCCCGGCCTAGGATTGTTTAAAAAACAATCTTATAATTATAACAATCACTTTTAACATATATTTTACTATGTAGCAGTAATATTAGTGTCATACCTTGTTAAAAGGAGTGCGGTATAATTATTTAAAAAAAATTTAGTGAGGCGCCAAGGAACCGCACTACAGCTTTTCTGATGTTTGTCTTCTTCTGACTAAATCTGTCTGACCCTGACCCTTAAATATGACCGAACAGACACTGTAAACACATTTTATTGTATGTTTTACGATAAAATTGTGTATATATTGCATTAATACAGAATGTGTCAGTGTTACGTCAAACTAGAAAACAGTAAGTTTCATATGTATGTGTGTGTGTGTGTGTGTGTGTGTGTGTGTGTGTATACACACATTGACATAAATTTAACATAACTATGACGCTCTGGTAAATCTCGAAGAATTAACAGTAGATCCTTTATAACACGTACATATTAATATTTGTAAACCTATTGATTAAATGTTTAAGCATTCATCATATACAGTTCACAAACTGACATTCAGACCCGCGCCTGCCTCATTTGACGGCTATCGTGTTTTCCTCTCATTCAAAGAAAACACACAGTTCAGTGTGACGGCAAAATATGATTGGATTGTTACATTGTCATTCAACGTGTTTGACAAATAGAATCAGCCTTTAAAAAGTATTTCTATATTTTATTGGATGTGCTGTTTGTCTGTCTTCTGATGATTGGGTGGGTTGTGAAAAGGTGAAGTCGCATGTCTGACATACCGGAAGAAGCCCTTTGCGAGAGCTGAAGCGGTGATTTCCGGCTCGCTGAAGAAAGTTGAACAGGAGTGGTCTGCTGGTTCCTGAATTCTGAAAAAAAAAAAAAATGGACAATAAGGGAAGGAAAGTGGTGGTTTGTGACAATGGAACCGGGGTAGGTTTGGGAACAGATTGCACCCTACAGTTGATTTGAGTTTATTGGGGTATTTTTTCAAAGGATGTTTTCAAATGGTGAGCATAGATTTCCCTGAAACAGGAAGTAGAGTGCCTAAATGGGTGGGTAGGCAAAGGAATGCATGTCTGTCAGCTTGTCAGATACATCTTCTTCAAAGACACTGATGATGCTACGTGGCACAAAATAGGGGGATATGATGCAGAATCGCTGAGAATACCACAGTTCATTTTTTTTGCTTTTCGACCGTACTAAAAACCGCTGACCGTCTGCATGTAGACATTGCTGGCGCTCTGCATTTTCTTTTAATGTAGTCATCACTGCCGTATCTGGTTGATTGTTCACGTTTGTATCCGTTATTAGTGAAAAGTTAAGCAACCAAAACAGTACCAATTCGATTATTTATCAGTTGTAGTGCGATCACAGCTTCCATGGCAACCTAACGATACCTAACAAGATCTCATGCTGTTACCGGATTTCTTTCATGAGTGAAAACCGTCATATATAGGAAGTGCTGCTACAGATCAGAGACCGCGCGATCCTTTTCACTTGCTATTTCAGTGACTTTGCTGTGAATATAGACAGGAAGTTTAGACTAGTTAAAATTTTTGCTTATTTGGAAATAATTTTTTAAACCGACTTCACTAGTGTTGCCATTCACAGGAGGTTGTGCGCCGGACTCTGCGGTAACAAGTTATACAGTAGTACTTGCTGCTCGAAGTCTTTCCTTCCACCCGTGGCACAAGTGACTTTGTCGTGAGCTGAATAAAAACTCACTCAAAATCTTATTTTTAAGTATGTCCCAAATTGCAAGACAAGATTTGAGTGAAAACGCTGATTTTTCTGTTTTACAAGATGAGCGGTTACCAAGTGATTTCCTTTCCCCAAAATACTTTTATCTGCTGCACTCTAGCCCGACTTGAAATGCAGTTCTTACGTGCATCGAGAAGCGAAATCTGCTTACCTAGCGCAACCTGTACCAACAATGTTAACCTCTCCCACATATAAAATGTAACGGTGGTTAATTAGAGCGCAGAATAAGGTTTACGAAATAACCCTGTAATTATGGGAGATTTTCATATGGGCAACGAGCATGAGTGACTTATTTTGCTCTCAAAAGGCTATGCGTTTTTTCAGGGAAAATGCACGCTAGCTATTTCAAAGCTAAAGTTCATATATATCACCTTTTATGGAACAGGATGCAAAGATTTGCATCATTATATAGTTCTTAAATAAATTTTAGATCTAAATTGTTTTTTATTTGTAATTAATATGCGTGCAGTAATGGACGAGCAGATTATCAGTGTTCTCTGTTGGCCACGTATTTGTTAAAATACACTGTAAAAAATAAATAAATAAATAAAACCACTCCACTAGTCAGCCGAATCCGAATGTATGTAAAGGAAGTAGAGAGAGCGTTCATAACACGCGTCTGCTTTCTGAGATAGCCAAATGTTACTTTTTTTTTTGCTTAAAAAAGGAAGGCAGTCATGTTCCTTTTATTGGCTGTGATTGTGGAGCAGGATGCAGTACTAGTTAGTGAACGCGGTCCTGAAACATGGTGAAGGCTGTTTTCGTTCGGCCTTTATCGTTAGATTTAATCGATCTTGAATACGTTATCGTATTTATGTGGCTTTTCTTGGTACTCTGCTTAGTGTTGTTGCCTTGCATTTCCAGTGTCTGGGGATTTAGTCCCACTTATACTTAGTGTGTAAGGAGTTTGCATGTTCTCCCTGTGTTTCGTGGGTTTGCTTTCACAGTCCAAAGCTATGCATTGTAGGTATGCATGGTGTTTCCAAATTGCCCGTAGTGTGTGTGCGTTTGTGCCTTGCTATGGATTGGCACCCCATCTGGAGTGTGCCTATAGCTACCTGGGATAGGCTTCAGCTGCCCTGCAACCCTACATCAAATAAGCAGTATAGAAAATGGATGCATGATAATTGAATTTTTTTCTATAAGCTCTTTTCCCCTTTTATAATGTTTGCGTTTGCTTTTCTATAAATTGTAAAGATATACAGTATTTTACCATTAATACTATTGTGGCAGTTATGGTACTGAAATTATATAGTCTTAATGGAAAATTGGTTTTTTACTCCATACCAAGAAAACATTTTTTATTTGAACAGCAGAATGAAAAAAATGTGTAAATATGTCTTGCTCCATGCCTAAAATTGTTAGTCTTAGCCACACTTTGAGGATGCAAAGAGGTTGGTTGAAACACAACTCAATGTGTAGAGCATTTGACTGAAAGATATGCAGTATGGCTGTAATACACTGGTCATAATTACAGACATGTCTATTGGTGTTTACTGCCATTTAAAGATGGCTCTGTGTAAGCATGTGCTGGAGGCACACAGTGGGGAATAAGGTGTGATTTTGTATCACCTCAGTGGGTAGTCTTCCTTATGAGGGTGCTCAGTTTTGTACCAGAATTCACTTCAATAATGGAGCAGTTGATTTTTTCTCTATAAGTATGTCAGCATTAAATTAACTCAGTGCAGGATGGCTCAGAGGAGTCTCCATCAATGGCAAATGTTTATTTTCTTTTGAAAAGTTATGGAAAAGGTGGATTTTTTTTTTTTTTGCTCTTTTTTAAAGTGACCTGCAATTTCGCATTGATTTTTTTTTTTCTAGGACGGCTTTCGTCAAAGCCAGCTCTAGAGAATCTGATTAAAGAGTGTCATATGTACATTCAGGTTCTGTGCTGAGCATGTGTTCCACACCCTGGCTTTATGTTTGCCAAGCTCATTCTCCATGTGTCTTCCTTTCCTCAGTTTGTGAAGTGTGGATATGCCGGCTCTAACTTCCCGGAGCACATCTTTCCTGCGCTGGTCGGCAGGCCGATCATCCGCTCCACAGCCAAAGTGGGCAACATCGAGATCAAGGTACAACACCTTCAACAGGTGGCTGCTGGCCGTTTCCCTCCAGGGCCTGCTACCACACCCCTCAACTCTTCTTTTGTCTCATAGTTTTTGTTCAGTGTCACATCTAGAACTGAGACCTCCTGTGCACAATTTGTCTCCAGTATTTTTAAATGTTGGAGCCATCAATCACAAACTCTCTGGTCTGAAAAACAATCGTTTTTCTATCGTTTACGAACCATTACAGATGAATTTGTTATTCTGTTAACCAGAATTTTGTGAAGTTTTACAATCAGTAGTAGAGAATTCAGTTTGCGCTGTAATAAACGTGGTGTGCTATGAAAGTCATCATGTAAAAAGGTGCTTATTGGACGGGTAGATTTTGGTAGCATATATAACCATCTATCCATCAGGCAACCATTTGTAAATTAGCATTCAAAACAGGTTATCTAACGGGGCTTTGCTCATGCTATTCTTGGCCTTCAGAAAAAGGTTGCTATTAGAGTATCAGACGTTTACACTGTTACAGTGTAGCCACGTTATCAAGTAATCTCCTTACCTTAATTTCAAACTATGTCAAACTTGATATGGCTATGTACAGTTATATAATCATAAATGTAAGCACATTCCTCAGAGGTTTAGTATAGACAAGTTATAGTGTTGTTGTGGGTCTTAAATGAGCACATGGACCACAGTGATGTTCATTGCTGGCATTGGGAATGATTCACAGATGGTCACTGCCAGAAAGGCTTTTCCTCTAATTAAATATTAACCATTCCTTTTGTTGCTGTTGCACCCAACATTGTTTAAGATTCCTTTATTTTTCATTAATGTTCTGGTAAGGAGAAAATGCAGACAGTTGTGTTTTTTTTTTTTTTTTTTTTGCTGAATTTAGAAGTAGAACTGCTACAGTGTGAATTTTTGCTGCCATTGTCATTTAATTATTTGTCAAACACGTTAATATTAATTGCTTATGTGACTTGTGTGGCTGTATGCTCACCAGTTAACAACACATCAGTATCCAGCTGCTCAGGAACAAAGCTGCAGGTCTTCACATTAGCTTGGAGCCTGCGTGTTTTGTTGTGGACATTCAGCTACTTGGTTGCTATTATAGGACCCCTCTAGCACTTACTGGTCTACAAACCCTATCTTGGAATGCCATGGGTCGACCGTCTGCCTATCCTCTGTGGGATGATACTTTCTGGCTCCTGGCATCGCTCCCCCCTTTCACCCCACACACTCTCCCTCTTTCCACCATCACCATACACTTCCTCTGACTCTCTGCTTTTACCTTCTTCTCCTTCCTGTCTTGGTCCCTCTTCACCTGTTGAGGTAGAACACCAAAAGGATGGTAAGCGTGCATTTCTGTGTGCTGTGTTCCTGTTTGCCTTACCAATTAACAGGGATGGCTGAGCCTTTTTCTTGTCTGTTTTTATAAGAACGCTGTTATGTGTGCAGAGTTTGTGTCTACACAGTATTTCCTAACCATTTACAATGTCATTTATTTTTTGAATTGGGGGGTTGTTATCTTGTGCCTGCCTCATCTGATGAATACATTATTTAACACGGTGTGTGGTGACTGAAGGGTTGGACAATTAATTTTTTTATCAGCTGAAGCCAGTGAAGGAGAACCTCTCTCCATGATCTATTTTTTTCACATCTTTAAAAAGTTTTGAAGAAGTAGAGATGACTAGAGGATGAAAGCCTGCAGCGTTATCTGAGTTTGAGGGGAAATTTCACTGAGCAGGCCAGCTGTGTCAGCGTCTCGGAGGAATACAGAGTTTGGTCACTTTTTTCTGTTCCTGTTTTCCCAGTAATCTTGATGAAGTTTTCCTTTGATAAGCATAAATTATTGGTGCAGCTGATGGTGGTGGTGTTATTCCCTGATTGACTTACTGGACGAATACCTTGGTAAATTATGTGGCTGTGGGATTTCTGGACTCTGTTGTTGGTAAGCAGAAAGATAAAGACAGGGTACACCCACAGAGCAAACTGTTCACAGGTATGGGCATACTACATCAAGATATGTTTAATTTGATATGGCTGAGGTTTTTGGCTAATATTTAGAGCTGGAGTGCAGAAACTGTTGTCTTAAGTACACCTTTAAATGCTATGCATGGGGCGTTGGAATGCGCTCGCATCAAATCCCTTAGGTACATATAGGTGGACTGTGCCTGTGAATTGTGTAGTCATTCTCATTCAAATCGAGCTGCAGGAGTATTGCTATGTAAAACGTGGCAATATGGGGAAATAGCCTACAGCATCCCTAAAAAGGCAATCAAATGCTGCATTTCTAACGATGCATGGGCACCCTTTTTCTCTGTATGTGCTGGTCAGTATGTTGGATGTTTTTCCATGGGTGCTGGGGGGCTGTATCTGTGTGGCTTCCATCAGAGTGCACTTCATTGTTGCTAAACACCTCCAGTCTGAGCACACCAGACAACTGGTACAAGCCTGCTATTACCTCATTGTCCTGGCAGTGGATGGGACAGAGATGTTTCCAGATACTGGGAAGTAGCTGCCCTGCCAGCCTTTCCAGTTAACTTGACGTCTGAGATTGCCATTTGTCTGGTAACGCCCAGTGGCCTTGCCTTCTTGTTCTATGTGTCTGTTTTTTTTTTTTTTTTTAGTTTAAATGTTTTTTTTTGACTGCTAGGTTTACTTATGTACACTTGGATGTTATATATCACAATATACGTACTGAAGTATGTCAAACCGTTATTTGGAGAACGCTGCTGCTTCTTCTGAATCATTTTGGCAGTTTGCCTAGTCGTACATTGCTTACCTTCGGCCATCTCTGATTGGTTATATCACTCTGATTATATTACCGATCTCTTAATTTCAGATGCTCATCTCGTGTTGCTTCCAACTTCACACGTGATGTCTGCTCATACTAATAATAGTTATGTTTGCCCGCCCAGACTGGTGAAGGTATTTTTGTCTGTAGATAAGAACCAGTGATGGCTCACATACTCCCAGGTGCCATGGTAACCCATAAAGGAAGAGATACCAAATCCTGTGATGGCGTAGCATTTTTCTTGCCTCCTCCCAGGACCTCATGGTGGGGGACGAGGCCAGTGAGCTACGCTCCATGCTGGAGGTGAACTACCCCATGGAGAACGGCATTGTGCGCAACTGGGATGACATGAAGCACTTATGGGACTACACCTTTGGGTCTGAGAAGCTCAACATCGACTCCCGCAATTGCAAAATCCTCCTCACAGAGCCTCCCATGAACCCCACTAAAAACCGGGAGAAGATCATTGAGGTTGGGTTCAGCTTGCAAGCTTTCATTGCCTTTACAATGCAAAAATAAGGGTTTTCTACTTGTATACTTGATGTTATTGCTGTATTATAAGAATCCGATCAACTGTACACACGCTTCATTATAATGTGTCGGCTGATGTAGTATTAGTCTGAGTTTTGTTCTATGATCTTATTACGTGTCTTTTTCTGTCATCTCACCCCCGTGTTCCAGGTGATGTTTGAGACGTATCAGTTCTCAGGGGTTTACATTGCAATTCAAGCAGTGCTCACTCTGTATGCTCAAGGTAGGTCATCTGACCTCCATCATTGACCCCCCCCTTCAGTGCTGTCTATGCCAATTCAATGTTCCCAGCCATGTGTTCCTTCATAGTCAGCTTTTTTTTTTATTGTCATTGCATACATATACATGTTGCACATACATGTCACAACAAAATTTGTCCTCTGCATTTGACCCATCCCCCTGGGGGGAGCAGTGAGCAGCCACATGGTGCCCGGGGAGCTAGCGCTGAGTGTCTTGCTCAAGGACACACCTGGGTGGGCTGGGATTTGAACCAGGGACTGGGGGACTTCCACCTCCCAGCCTGGTGCTCTACCCATTGATCCACCAGGCCGCCTACAAGGCCCCTTCGGGGGGCTTTTGGCTGGCTCCACCTGTCCTGAGGTAGGGTACTTGTTCTGCTTTCAGGTCTGCTGACTGGCGTAGTTGTAGACTCAGGTGACGGTGTCACCCACATCTGCCCCGTCTACGAAGGCTTCTCCCTGCCTCATCTGACCCGGCGACTGGATATCGCCGGAAGGGACATCACCCGCTATCTGATCAAGGTGTGTTCATCACCATCTCACTTCTTCTCTGCTATCTGTGTGCGTTTTCTTTTTGTCAGCTTGAATGTTGGGCCCACCTTTTTGCAAACACTTGTTTTGAGGTCAGCCTGCCCTGGCCTCTTCTCTTCTGTGTGTCTGTGTGTGTGTGTGTGTGTGTGTGTGTGTGTGTCTGCGCGCATGGTGCAGACGTCTTTCTCAAGCACACAGGGACAGTTGCTTTTCTGTACCCACTCCCCAGCTGCTGCTCCTGAGGGGTTACGCCTTCAACCACTCGGCTGACTTTGAGACGGTGCGCATGATGAAGGAGAAACTGTGCTATGTAGGCTACAACATTGAACAGGAGCAGAAGCTGGCCCTGGAAACCACTGTGCTAGTCGAGTCCTACACGGTCAGTCCTCCCCATATTATCTTATAGTTAATATGCATAAAGTCTTGTACATAAATTGGATCTAAAAATCCAGTTGCACAACACATTTGCACTGTTACAATTTTTTTTTTGTAATCAGAACCAGCCTTACACCTTTTGCCTCAGGGCAAAAGGAATGAGTGTGAGAGTTGTGTAATATCCTATAATGTCCTGTAGAGGGCAGGCGCTCACAGGATACAGCTACCAACTAAGGAAAACTGCCATTTCAGTTGAAATATGTTTCTGTGGGTCATGGAAATAAAGTTCTTAGTATAGAAGGGGTGATGCTGTTATTAATGCAGAATCCATTATGAACAGCTGACTCCCTAGGGGGGTGGAGCAAGTATGTTTTGGGGGGTCCATGTTCTCCTGGAGGTCCTCTGGGTGTTCCCAGAGTGTAGTGATACTTGCCATGGAGCCAGTTGGTCAGTAATACTGATTAAAGTAGGCCTTTTGACTTGGAATGTATCCTTATGCTACTCCGTTCCCTACAATGTGGCTTGAACCTTGACGACCGACATCCTCGTGATTCCTCCTTAGCAGTCTGCTTTTCTTTCCAAAGCAAAAAATAAAAAGGCCAAAAGAAAACAGAGTGGCCAGACAAGGGGAGCACTGTAGCTGCCGAGCAAGCCAAGTGGCATGTAACATCATTTCCTGCGCGGCCGCAGTCCTGCACACGCTGACCTGATTTCTGTTTCCGACCCCGAAGCCCAGACGTCACGCCGTCAATGGGGCTCTTTATGCACCCCCGCACTGTGTATCCGGCGCTTTTTTCCCCCCAGCCTCTGTTCAGTCATTATCAGCCCTTGCTGACCACGGGACCTGGCAGTCTTGCAGTGTGGTGCAAGGGTGGACTGATTGTTTTTCTTTTAATGTCCTATAGCAGCTTGTACAGTTGCACTTTGTGTAGTTTTAGCTAGCTGAAGGCATACAGTGTAGTTGATGGTGTACAGTATAGGAAAGAGTCTGTTCAGAGAGTTTATTCTTTAGCCTGCTTGTTAGAATTCTAGCTCTTTAATAACTACACCATGCACTCATGTAATGCAGGACAGTTTTCTCTGGCTGTCATTGAGCAGGGTCCTTTAGAGTGACTGTCCAGTGACTGTCCAGTGACTGTCCCTTTCAGCTGTGCCCTGTGAACCTCTTTGTATAACACGCTGCTCTCCCTGGACATGATAACCTGGGCTCCCCGTGTGACACCTTTGCTTGTCCATACGTTAGCTCCCTGACGGCAGGGTCATCAAGGTGGGCGGGGAGCGTTTCGAAGCCCCAGAGGCACTCTTCCAACCCCATCTCATCAACGTGGAGGGTGTGGGTGTGGCTGAGCTGCTTTTCAACACCATTCAGGCAGCAGACATCGACACCAGGTGACTCTCATATCTTTGTTTATGTGTTGAGGTCTCCTTGGTCATGTGACCACAGACGCCATATTCCCCTTTGAACAGGATGGTACTTCATGGGACTGCTGTCGCACAATGAGCCTAGCTTTATGTTGAGAGCAGAGTTAAATGCTTGTACAGCTGAACTGTTCTGTGACTGTTGTGTCTGTGATGGTATCTTACACCATTCTGCCTTCCGTAGGCCAGAATTCTACAAACACATTGTCCTGTCAGGTGGCTCTACCATGTACCCGGGCCTGCCGTCTCGGCTGGAGCGTGAGCTGAAGCAGCTGTACCTGGAGCGTGTGCTGAAGGGTGACGTGGACAAGCTGTCGGTGAGTGCCAGAACACAACCGCCCTCTCAGCCTGCACCCTTTGACTTGCCCTCTGTTTGCACACCGCTACGATGATATTTGCTAACAGTCACCCCTTTCTGGGCTGGAGTTGTTCAACAGTGAATTCTAATCCAATTTTTTTTTTTTAAGTGTGTGTGTGTTTGGCTGGTTGGCTGGCTGGCTGGCTGCTATGCATTGTGGGCGTTTGGCCAGCAGGTGGTGTCAGGCCTCTTTTCTGACACATTTTGTATTGACCTGGCCTGCTCCAATGGGGTTGTCTTCCAAATACATGCAGTCTTTAAATTCAGCCAGTCATCTTCTATAACGCTTCATCCTGTTAAGGGTCATGGGAAGCCTGGAGCCCATCCCAGAACACATAGGGCGCAGGGGATACCGGCGCAGGGCCAACCCACCGTGGGGCGCACGCGCACACACACACACACACACACACACACACACACACACACAATGGGCAATTTTGAAACACCAATCAACCTAACCCACATATGTTTGGACTTTGGGGAGAAACTGGAGAACCCGGAGAAAACCAACCAAGCACAGGGAGAACATACAAATTCCATGCACACAGACCCAAAATGGGAATCGAACCCCAGGCCTGGAGGTGCGAGGCAACAGTGCTAGCCACCATGCCATGTCTTTAAATTCAATGAGTATTTTTTTAGGGAAACCTTGAATTTTTCAGATTTTTTAGCACTGAAATTTAAACAGTTTAAAGCAGCCGTGTCCTCAGAGTTAAATAATTTGATGTCCATATGTTGGATTCAGTATGTGACTAATAAGTATTTTTTTTATGCTTGTGCCAACTCCTAACTGCCATTGACATGTGGGCTAAAAAGAGCCTTTGAGAAATCAGTGGCTATGTTACATGCTGTTAGTGTTGTAGGGATAATCGAGCCTTGAGGATAGTTGTTGGAGAGCAAGCCTTTCTATTTGGACAGATCTCAAGGGACATGATGTTCTTTGCTGCCATTCAGTTTATTCACAATACTGTACGTTGACTGAATTCTCCCCCCTTTCAGAAAGGAGTGAAAGGTGCTTTTTATTCAGTATGTTACTTTGTGATCTTGTTCCAGTGTGGAACATGTGTAAACATTTTGCCTTTGTGACCACCCCCAGACTTCCTATTAATCTGTTTGTGTGTGTGTGTGTGTGTGTGTGTGTGTGTGTGTGTCTCTCTCTATCTGTTTCCTCCTACATAGAAATTCAAGATCCGAATTGAGGACCCCCCTCGTCGCAAGCACATGGTGTTTCTTGGGGGGGCCGTGCTGGCCGACATCATGAAAGACAAAGACAACTTTTGGCTGACACGTGAGGAATACCAGGAGAAGGGCGTACGGGTCTTGGAGAAGCTGGGTGTCACAGTCAGATAAGCTCTGACCTGCCCCCTGCCCCCCAACAGCGTACCCATTTATATCTGCTCAACCATTAAAAAATTTCTCCCCCAATTCCTTTATTGCCCATAAAATTATTCATCTGTCAGTGGGAGGAAGCAAGTATATGGAACTAGTGTGGGGGAGGGTGTGACTGGGGGGGTGTTACTGTGATGAGAGGGGTGGAGTTCTGATGACTTTCCTGGGAAGGTTGTCTGTTTTTTGGCACACATCCATCTCTTAATTCTAACGTGAAACTGTTCACTATATTACTATTCCTGTCCTGGTCTGACAAGGGACGCCTCTAACTGGCTCATTTGTGTATGAATGAGAGAGACAGACAGACACAACACCTCATTGACACAGGCTGTTTGCTATACACCTGCTCCTCTCATCCGTTTTTTGCATTCTGTTCTTACTTTTAGCCCCTTTTTAATGGTTTGTTGCAGTAGGTACAAATGGCCCTGTGGAGGAGTTATTGGGTACGTGATCAAGACTTCACTAGCGTATTCATTTTCATTGGGGGAGGGGGGAGAAACAGAGGTAGACTCTCTGTGCTGTGGACATGCTGTCATCCCATGTCATCCATGTCATAGGGATTATGGTTTTGCCAGTTGGGGTGAAAACCTTCGCTCATCTTTTGTGTGGAGCCAACCTTCAGAACAAAGAACTTCCCATTCCCAGTTAGTACGAGAAGACCAATGTTGGTGTTTTTTTTTTTTTTTTTTTGAGATTGGGTAGTGGTTTTATTTTTGTCAGAATGATTCCTTTTGATTTTTTTTTTTTTTTGTGTGTGTGTGTGTGTGTGTGTTCCCTGTGCTATTCTTTTTGTTTTTTACGTGTTGCCTTTTCCTGACGTATGCCTCATAATCATGTTAGCCCATGTTAAGCCATTGCCCCCTCCTTACAATGTGGAGATTTGTAAAGCTCATCCTTCTCTTGTAATGGAGGCACAGCTAGGATGAGGTGCACGACATCAGTAGTCTGTGGCCTTTTCACATTTGTCATAGGTTTTGGGGAGGGGGAGGAGTGTGGATACTGAGGTTTTTAATAGTAATAAGAGCTTAGCGTCATTACCACGGAGACGTTGCATAAGATGGTATTTAACTTCACCATTTGGTTCTTGTGTGTATATTGGAGGCATTTCATATGTGGTATATATAAATATACGTTTTTTTTTTTCCCCCCACAAATGGTCATCTGGTGCCAAGTGCAGTTGTTTTGATTCCCCCCCATTCTCCCTTCATAGCATAACTGCCTAACGCTGATTTAAATAAAGCAAAGTGATTTATAACACTGTGTCTGTGGGTTATTAAGTAGGTTGAGCTTTATTCTGGTCTCTTTACATGTATAGAAGGGTAGAGATTTGGCTGGTTCCAGTGTCACTTTCAGCACCTGGTTTAGAGCTTGAAACATTTTACAAACGCTAACGTAGCCATGTGTTTTATGTTGAAAAAATTCTCATTGGAGGGTAAAGTGACTGGATTCTTGACTTACTCTTCAGTGGCATATACAAGACAGCAGGTGGAGCCAAGCTTGTTGTGCCTCTTGATGCATGTAGCTATTAGCGTATACCTGGGGACATTGTTCCAGAACTCTCATGTCAAAAGCAGAATAGCACAGTTTCTTTTTCTTGTAGATTCTTGGCGCTAAGAGTGGATTATGGGAGTAGAAGTCTTAATTGTTTCAGGTTAAATTTACTGTTTGTTGTTTTTAAGTGCTCTTATCTTTAACTGCTCTTATACAGCAGTTGTAGGAAGATTGCTAGTATATGTTTTCATGGAATCTTCCAATTACCCACAGTGTTCCTAACACGTGTTCTTTAGAGAGATTAGGAACAGTGCCTTAATCACAATGCACGTGCATGTATGTGCACACTTCTATATAATAAAGTGGTATCCCGTATACCAGCTGAAATTACTAGCCACCTGTACTGGACCAGTCTTGTCCTAGGCAACAGCCAACTGAGATACAGTGACCTATTTAAACCCCCCCCACACCTCCAGCTGCTGCTATACCCTTGAGAGAGGTACTTGACCTGAATTGCTTTAGTAAAAATATACAGCTGTATAAATGGTTGCAGTTTCACATGATGTAAGTACCTATAAATAAAAGCAACTGCTAAGCAAATAAAAAAGAAAATGTTCAGGATGTTTAGGTGTCAAATGGAAGCATCACCAAATTAGATTACAGCTGCATGAGTATTGTGTCTCACAGGTTTGAATGCTTTCTTACAGGAGAGCTAGTTTTTTTTCCCTGCTGAATTAAGGTGGCAGTGCCTTCAATGTGGCCTTCAGACTGGATTTTTGTGTGTGTAGACTTCCACTGTGGATTCTTCTCAGTATCTATGGCAAACAGCTCAAGTAAACAATTTCTATCAAGGACCCTTCTGGCTGCCCACCTGGACTGCCTGACAAAATTTCTGCTGTTTGCTCATATCTTTCACTGTGTTCCTTTGCTTTATGTGTGACTGTTCTGGAGCTTGGCAACATGTGCTGACTCGCCCAGGCTTTAATGGGGGAACGGTTGCTGGAGAGAGCTGATGTCGCAGTGGGTTGGTAGAAAAGGTGGCCCCAGTCCAGATGCAAAGGATGCGCTTCAGTGAGAAGGGATTTTTGTGGGGTGGAGGGTTAAGCATTCTTTTGAACATAGGAGTATGTGGAGGTGGGGTTAGAGGTCTGTGTCCCATGGGTTTGCTTTCAGTTCGACTTCAACAAGGGACATGCTTGGAATCTTTCTTTATGGAAAAAGCAGCCTTGCGTTTCAGTGGCTCTAAAAAGGTTATTCGACTGCAAAACTGTGGAAAGAGGAGCACTGGAACAGTAGAAAAGGGCCCAGTCATATACTTGTGCAACCTGATGTGTAGGAACAAGGCATACATGTAAATCAGTATTTCCCTAAGAATTGGACGTGACCCATTTTGGGTCGTGGACTTGCTTGTGATGGGTTGCCAAAGTAATGAATTAATACAATATAAAACAGAAATGTTTATGCTATTGGGTCCCAAAATGTGTGCTAAGATTTTCATTTTGGTTTTAGAATTAAAAAGTTTAAGAACCCCTGATGTAAATAATTTACATTTGTACAATGCGTTGAACATTATGTATAAATTTACTAAGCCGAATAATAATGTAATATAACCAGATGTGAATAGTCGTTAATATTGAAAGTCATCTTTTGTCATGCTGTTGTCAACCCTATTGAAAGTGCTGAAGGTATTTTGTTGCTGGACAAACCTGGATCACAGGCTCTGCGGTGAATGACATCTAGCACCAGAGACTTGTGCTGGCAGGGGTGCGGGCCTGTGCAAAATGGCCTGGAGCTCAGTGTGGGCTGGGCAGCGCCGGTTCTGAGCCAGGGTTGATCCAGGGATGTCACCGTTTACCCAGACAGAAACCACATCTGAGTGGAACCGAGCCGGCTGTGGTCCAAGTATCATCAGAGAAAGTCTGCGGATTAAAAATAGGCCTCTGCACACCGGGCTGTGGCTTCCAGAGCTGTGTTGCTCTTGGACCGGCCGATGGCGTGTATTTTAAAAGGCTGTCTGACAGCCCACGGGGCCTGTCCTGAGCAGCGAGTATGTGTGTGTGCGCACGTGCCTCTGTAGGGGCCTTTGTGTGGTTCTTAGTGTCTTGCGACCTACACATATATATAGTGTTCAAAAGCCTGCCTCCTTATGAGGCTCGTGTGTGTGAGTGTGTGTGAAGGGTTTTATATTTTAGGCTCCTGTTTGTATGCCAAGGTCTGTGTGTCCAGCTCCCCCAGCGATGGTCTCAGTCCTGGAGAGAGACAGCAATTACATGCTAGACTGTCAAGCACACCTCCCTCTGACCTTAGGGGGTCTGCTTGTGAAGGAAGGAAAGAAGGAAGGAAGGAAGTCATTTTGAAGTATAAACAAAGAGGGCCTCAGGAAAAAAGAATGAAGGAGGAGGGGAAAAATTCATTCAGATGACCTACAGTGTAAAGAAAAGGATGCATTGGAGTAGGATTTAAAATGTGAAGCTGCCTGACATGCATTTGTCGTGTTCCCCTCATGTGATTTCATGTAGACCATGAAAGGAGAGTGATTTTCTGAATTTTCTGATTATATGACATGATCAGAATGTCAGAGAATGTAAGAAAGCAAAAACATCATGTCTCGCTGTAGTGTTCACAATACTTCCTGCTTGTTCACGTCGACCTCTCTTGAACCCCGTGTCCTGGTAACAGAGACTCAGAATTCTTCCCCTCAAAACCTGGCTTGCATTGCCTGTGGTTTTGATGGTGACACGGTCTCTGTGCCTCCCAGTGCGGCACAAGAGCGCACGAAACCCCGCCTAGTGGACTGCCAAACTACCTGCCAAGGCTCAAAAAAACACCAGACACCCATTTACAGTAAAGCTATAAGGGAGCAGAGCTGATCCTGATGACTGATGCTGTCTGGCCCAGAGCATGACAGATAAAATACAACTGCCAAGAGTGGATTAAAAAAAACCCCAAAGAGTTAGCGGTGAAAAAAGGGCCATCTCTTTTGCGTGCGCCAGTCTGGCCGACAACAGGTCATTATGCTTTCAAAAGCAGCCGTACAGAGGGAAAGGGCAATTAGCGACAGGGAGAAGTTATATAAAGTGGTACTATAAACGGTACTCCGTGTCAACGTCGTTCCCTACGCAGGACGAACTGACTGGGAGCTGCTCCTGGGAAAGCAAGTCATGGGGGATGAGGAGGGAGGAGACATGGGATTTTGGGTCTGCATTTGTTTCATGGCTGAAGCATGTAAAATTGGGAGGGGGGTGTAACAGACGTGCGGCGGCCTCACCCAAATGTGGCCGCTGGCTCCTCCAACAAACCCTAATTGAATCAGGGGCCTCTTTTGTTGGAGTTCTGAAAGACTTTAATTTGCCTTGATGGGGATCCCTTGGTTTTAGGATGGAAAACACAGGCGTGGAGGACGTTATAATCAACCATTTCGATATTAGTTTTTTATGCAACGAAAGATACTACATTATAGAGGGAGGGGGTATTATTGGTTGTCATATTAGGTGCTTGGTAGTTATGCAGCCGACTCCAGACAAGGTGCTGTTCTTTTTGGAAGACCATCACGAGAGCGAAGATAATTCTACGAGCATCCAGGCAAGGCAGCAGTCCTTTACTGTCTCTTATGTACAGGCACGCACGCATGCATGCGCACACGCAGACATAAATAAATGCTAGTGCTCCATGATACATTCTAATGTAAATAATGATCCCTAACCTCACTCCAACAAAGCTCTGAAACATAAAAACCAAGAACACTTGGTGTGTTAAAAAAAGCTGTGCATGGGGACATTCCTAACTTCCCCTCTTTTCATGGGCATGTGTATACAGTCATAGGTGAAGTCTGGTGTCTAGGACCGTTGGTGCCACAGTGAAGCGTGACTACCCTTGATGTGGAAACGTATGTTACATAACCTTTATAAGTAAGCCTAAAATGATAAGGGAAGGTGGCTATGCACGCGCCATGTCTTTTCCCCTGATTTGAGTGCTGGTGTCAGAGGGCTGAATGCCTGGAGTCAATTTTTATACACAAGTAACTTTATACACAGTCGCTAATATTGATGTGGAAAATAAACACCGGTTATTTAAAACGCTGTGCGATTTTCCTGTCAGCTGTACCACAGCAATTCACTGGTTCCTGCCACTAGGCCCAGATGGTGGTTTGTTAGTGAAACTGCCACCGCAGGGGCTGAGTCTCAAACTGTTCTGTACAGGTCATAGTGGAGCCGCTGGTGTGCAGAAGGTCGAGAGCTGCCTGCTCCCGGCCACATCTCCTCACCTCCTTGTCCTCGGCAATGAAGCAACATGGTGTTGTCTCTAGCCTCATCATGATAAAATAGAGATTCCATGTGAAGCGGGGAGGGAGGGAGGGAGGGAGGGGATACCCACCAGGCCACACACAAATCAGCAACCCAAACCAACAGCTAAAACCCACACAAATTAAAGTGCAAATTCAGTTAACTGTTCAAAAAAATATATTTGGCTTTTTTCCTCACTTCTGTTTGAAAATTACGAGTTCTTTCAAAACATTTTGCTTATTAGTTACCATTACTTATTACTGTAAGTGATATACAGTAGAGTACATGTTCTCCATAAATTCACACAAAACCGTATTAACAAAGAGTCCCCATGTTATAGGGGACCTCCAGAGTGGAAGCGTTTCAGAGCTGGAAAAGTAAAGTCCATGCAGGCCCGCTGTGGCTTGTCTTCCCATCCTTCAAAGGGAGGAAAAAAAATGAGCTCATTAAAAGAATGTCTTAAACACTTGCACATGTGGAGTGTGATACTATTTGCAGTCACCAAGCAGCGCAACAGGCCAAGCCTTCAGGGAACGTTCCTTTATTATTATTATTATGTTTTTTTATGGCAGATATTCTTCCATGTGTTTCCCTGCAATGTTCAGGACTCGGCTGGTAGATGAGCCTGTGGCTTTCTACACAGAGGCTGCACAGGTCTGGGACGCGTTAACACGGCCGGGGGTCTTTTCGCTGCTGTCCGCTACTTTTGTGCAGCGATGGCAAAGAAACTATTCCCAAGGGATGAGCATGCACGAAAGCACATAGACACACACGGGTCACGTTCCATCATAGACGATAACCACATCAGAGGTGCAGAGTTCTGCGTGTGGGTCACTGGTCCCCCTAGCACAGGAAAACGGTAGCTCTTGACACGCAACACAAACACAAAACCACTCAGGTGTTTCTGTCTTTTATTGCAGCCCATTTCTTGCTGGAAAACAGGAAGAATGCAACACACGCAAATAAGTACTTCCTGGGTCCGGGCATGCCAGCTGCTACTTAAGACATGACATAGTGCTACTTAGAGTCCTTTCATCTGAAATTCTTCCCAAGCAAGAGCTACATCAGTCATACACATTAGGAATAAAAAAAAAATAGAACTAAAATGTACATCATACACTTGATATATATATATATTTTTTGCTTTTTTGTACAGAGGTAAAAATGCTGATTGTAGAAAACAGAACTAATTAGAAAAGGGTTTATTCTGTTTCCTTTTCTGTATGTAAGGAGCTGGATGAGGTGATCTTTTTTAGGCACTCTCAGTTTGCTCGGCTGAGTACAAAACGGAGCAAAGCCGCAAGCTAATGCTGCTCTCCACAGATGGAATAACATTTCACTTCGTCCCTAACAACACGTTTAGCTAGCATGGCAAGGCAGATGAGTGTGTGTGATGGACCTATTAGATGCCTTTAAACAACAGGACACAGTGGCCGGCGGTGTGGCCAAGAGGGTGACACCATGGGTCACGTGCCCAAGCATCTCTTATTCCCAAAATCCTCTGTATCCCAGTGCTGGGTTGTGGGTGGGGAACCCTCTTGGAAGTGATGTGTTTGAGCTGTAATGTTGTGCTTCAGGCATCTCTCCCTGCCACAAACGGTGACGCGCAGTTTCACGTGGGTGCACACTCCGGTTCGCCAGGAACAGGTCTGCATGCTGTTCCGTGTACATTTATGTGTGGTGCATGGGTGTCTTGTGTTGCACGTGAGTTAATTTTCCTGACAATACCCCACGTCTGCCAGACGGTTGTGTCCACACTGGGCAATGAGATGCACTCGCCGTGGCCAGGGTGACTAGTGATTACACTAAAGGAGAGGAGGTATGCCGTGACAGGTGACCGGAGCATGGCCGTGCCCTGGGGTTGAAGTTCCACAGGAAGACAGGTGACCAACCTGTGAGCCACGGCCTGGCTACTCAGCTGCACCTCTGTTTTATAGATTGTACAACGCCACTTGCTGTTGATTGCTTAAGTACTGCATATTCATAACCCATTCTGTTAATTTGAAAATAATGAAATACATTTCCTCTCCAGTATAATATAAAAATGTTTTTTTTTTTTTTTTTTTTGCTTTCATGGACATTTCAAGCTTTGACTGAATGAAACAAAAGTTTTCCCACTTTGGGACATCTGTACCACCCCTCAAAGGAGCATTTCCTGAAGCCAGTTCTGCCGAGGCGCTTCCGTCACCGGCAGGCTGTGAAGTTTAAGGCCGTGAATCTCGCCTCCACGCTTTCATTAAGGGTTAAAATGAAGGATTCCAATGGGCCCATCATTTGGCAATCTGACCTCCAGCTGGTCATCTTCCCTAATATCACAGCCACTGAATCCAACTGCTTTAATTATTATCCATCCAAACGTTTAAATTTTAAAGTAAAAAAAAAAAAAAACAAAAAAAACAATATTTTACATTGTATGATGGACAGAACTGCTGTGAGGTCTGGCTGCATTGTTTTTGTGTCTGTAAAAAACAAGGCAGGAACATCCAGCATTTATACCCCAACCCCAGCTTCAGACATCATCAATACAAAAGCACCGGCACTCATGGGCCTATAACGAGGACTGATTTTACTGGACCACAAACCAGATCCAAGGCTGTTCCTGTTCGTTTTCAGAACCCAATCCCTCCCCTCCTCCCTTTGGCTGGTGTTTCAAATGAATAAAAAAAAGATAATAAATTTAAAAAAAAATCAGCTTTATCTTTGGATATGAAACTTCAAATCATGCAGCTCTCCTGCAAACCAATATGCACAGCTCCCCATTGGCTAGTATTGACAAACCAACAACTGCAGTTTGTGCTTATTTGGTTTCAATGTTGTGACAATGACATTACAATGTCACCATTCCTTTTCAAGGTTCACCGTTTCACACTCGCACACAGACAACACACAAACACACACATCCAGACACCACCCTGTGGTAGGTTTAGTGTCTTGGGCAAAATAGATTTTTTTCCCCATTATAAAGAGCAGAGGAGAGCAGGCCGGTTAATTTAAGTGCCTCTGCTGGTAGGGGGACGCCAGCTTAATCTTCATTTGGCAAGCCACGGCAAGGGAAAACTTAAAACGACATAGAAAGGAAAGTGACAGCAACAACTCAAGTTGTCAAACAAATCTGTACGAAAATATAAAGTACCTGGGTATGAATAGTCATTAGGTAAGCCTTTGCAAAACACAAGATAGGCAGCAAGGCCATGGAAGTCTGAAATTAGAACAAAACAAGAAAAAAAAAAAAAAGTATTTAAAAAAAACCCACAAATTGCCTCGCTCAATGTCATTCTCGTGAGATAAGCGGAGCTGAACGCAGCTAAAGCGATGCGCTCAGCCCACGGCTTTGTGCTTGCCCCCGCAGCAGCGGCACGTCACGCCACAGCGGTGACAGGCGCGCAGTGGTAAGTAGCAGCACATGCAGGGCACAAGCACCGAGAGGCCGGTGAGCGCCAGCCAGCGCAGGCAGAACCGCTCGTCACCGGGCTCGCAGGAGCATGGGTCCGAGTAGTCGCCCTCAGGGTCCGACAGGCAGTGGTACAGCAGGCTGTCGGCGCACCACATGCAGCTGGCCCGACGGATGCAGGCCCGTACCGGGTCGGGGGCGTCCGGGCACTGCCCGCGCCCGTTCTCCTCGCAGTCAAACATGTCCCGGCAGTAAACGCAGCGCAGACGCTCCCCCGTGGCCTTGAGGTGCCCGGTCTGGAGTGGGCGTGGCTGGCTGCCCACCACTCCCCCCTCTCGGCCCACCTTCTGGCCCGGCTCACAGGCGGACGTGTATGGATAGCTGTAGTCGTGCTTGTAGGCCTCGCTCTTGAAGTGCACGTAGGTGTCGCCATCCTCAGGCCGGTCAAACCTGTCGCGCGGGATGGCGGTGTGCCGGTAGTCCTCATAGCCTGTCGTTAGCCAGCGGCGCTCCCGCGGATTAATACGCACGATTTCCTCTTCCTCGTCGTCACGGAAACAGACATGCCGGGGGAACCTGGACAGCGACTGCAAGATGGGGCAGATCCAAACAAAGGTGTGAATTTTACAAAAGGTGGTGTAAACAAAGATGACCAAACAGCCCTTTAGTTTCACAATTGGATTACACTTAACAACAACAATTACAAACGTTTACTCCTTAATGAATTTTCAAAAGAATACAGCAGACTCTCCCTATAACCCAGTCAAGGTGTGTGACTATGTAAATCATATATGTTGAAGAAATAGCATTATATCACAGTTAATGAACGTTTCTTATATACACATTGTACTTAGTAACAAACCAAAAATGCATGTTACTTTATAACACAGTAAAACACAAAGTCAAGAACACATTTCTGAACACACTAACACACACGCGACAGCCTCCTGTCGATTTCCTTATCCCTATTGTGCTGCCCCCCCCCCTCACTGACCTGGTCCCGGAAGTAGTGTTCAGTGTGCCGATGCTGCTCATGGACTTGGACCGGCGGGACACAGCGGTGCCGGCTCGACTCGCAGCAGCAGGTGGTTGCCTGCGGGTGCACGCAGTTGTCCTTCCGCTGCAACGAGCTGGATGAACTGTCTGTGGCGTTCTAGGGGACACAGAACACATGTGTGTACAAAACACGCATCCGGCAAAACGTACATTGAGGTTTATGTAAGCCTGAGCAAGCACGCAGTGGAGAATGTCACAACTGGCAGCGTGACTGTATGGAGGACGGTGTGTGGGATACAGGGTGGCTTGGCGCCAGCAAAGGCTGCTGGGTGATGTCTGCTGCAAACACTGTGCAGTGCAGATTTAAGGGATTACAGACCAAAAGAAAAAAAAAGATAATTGTTTAACCATATACAGCCTGCCAGTGGCAAAAGAGTGGGGGGAAATGGTTATTCCAGTTCAACTGACTATACATTTAGATAGACCAGACATTTGGTCGATGACATCCACAGTAAAACTGTTTTACGTTGCAGCCATGGCAACAAAGGATTGGAACACAAACCAACATTAGTACTACAGTTGCATACATAAAATGAGATCAAAAATTCTAATTGGGGAACAATATCCTGTCCTTTGACCCAAACTTCAATCATTTATACCATTAACCATTGCACCTTCCCTGTAATCAAATATGCACATAAACACACAATTGCATTTGTTGTAATAACAACTATTGTATTAAATGGAACTATTTCTGGTTCCTAAATACATAAATTTAGAATGCTAAGGAATATTTAGTTTCTTAAAAAGGTGCTTTTATTTTTAATAGATGAACCTGACATCTGTGGACCTATTTTACCTATTTTCTCTGTCTCTCTCACTCTCACACACACACACACACACACACACACACACACACACAAAAGCTTGCTGGGATATGTCCCTCCCTATCTAAATCCCGCCCACAGGCTGTTTTGCTCAAGACCACCCCTGCATGCATACATGTGTGAGCGTGTGTGGGTGTTTCTGGGACCACAGCCTCACGCCACGCTGGGACAGCCTTCTCCCATTCGTGTGTCCGGACCTCAGCAAGCTTGGCCAAAAATATTACCGGAGTCCTTTTGCCAGACGCATGGGCCAACGAGGTTTTAAAATATGTTTTGAGGGATGGCCTGCATTTGGCATCTGGAGATAATTAAAAACACGGACCCTTTCATATGTTTACACTCCTGGAGCTAAAACAGCGGGCCTAGGCTACAACGGCACAGGAAAATGCATAAGAAAAAAAAACCTCCCCCTCCAAAACAAAATCAGTCATCTTATCAAAAGGGAGGGGGGAAGTTTACAACGCGAAGATAACGAGGCACTTCAAAGAGACATATGGCAGAACATTGATTCAAAGGCATACCTTTGTAAAGCAGGGAGAAACTGCAGGGTGAATGCCTCGCAATCAGTTCCTTAATAGGGGACCAAAATTACGATAATGAGCGAGGAAGGCCCTGGGGGGTGGCAGCTATTTAAGACTGAAAGATTTTTGGGTAATTGCTCGAGCTGGGCCCCCTGATCAGGCCCCTCTCTGACTGGAGAAAAGGGCCGGTGACAGACACTCGGCAGGAGAACATTGGACAAACGTGTGTCCCCAAGCCCACTCTGAGCTGTAATGCCTTCTCCATTTATGCGTACCAGCACCGTTACCCACTAAAAAAAAGCAGCACGTGAGACAGAAACTTGGCTGAAGCTGATCAATCCCAGGGCAAACAGTGACCTCATCTCATCTAATCTAATCTGCTTTAAACAAACCAGCCGCACTGATACTAATGCAGCTCCATAAAAGGGGGCCAGACCTCCTTCCCCCAGCCTTCCCCTCAATCCACCCTACAGCCACAGAGACATCTGAGAGCTGGGACAGAGGGCTACGTGGGCTGGAGGGAGGAGGGGGGTGCAGTCACACCAATTACCAGCATTACTTTGGCCAACAGACCAGGCAAGAATGGAACTCGCAGCAGCTGATGGTCTAAAAATCAACACTGAGTCGACCCACCTCTGCATGCGTGTGTCAGTGTGTGGGTGTGTGTCTCTGTGTCACAAAGCAACGGAGTAGTTTGTCTGCTCCGTAACTAACCTAGGTCGGCGAAGGTCACGTTAGACAAACGGCAGACAGAAAGCCTGGGGCAGCCCAAAGGGCAGAACATTGGGAAAGAGGCAGAAAGCGGGGGCAAACAGGCTATGTTTTGCCTCTGCTAAGTATAAAAACACCCACCACCCAAAAAAATCCACCCTGCAAAACACACACACACATTACTTTTACTTGAGCGAACAAGCACATGCCATCCAGATGGAACCACTGCTCTGCTGCATGAAATCACAAAATTGTTTAAAAATAAAACGGTGCACAAAGCAGAACAGCAGAAAATCCAAAAGCAGATACCAGTGACCCTTTTCCACTCTACCCCCCAATGAGCCCCTAAGTCCAGCCAGCTATGCAAAAGAAGCACCAATATATTAGTGTCAATCCTGTTCTCCATAGTGAATATCCTGTGAAAATTACTAGCTGGCGCTTGTACTCCAAACCGGACGAAGGGGGGGGGGGTGAATAAGGAAAACAGACTAGGAAAGAGAAGCTTGTGTGTGAGGCTGGAGCTAAGAAGAGCCAGGGTTCCTCTCCGCCACAGGACATATACTGCAGGGGGGAGGGAACTTAGCCTTCCTCATCTTGTTTTCTTTCAACAGGCTCATGGGCTCTGGATTCAAATTCTGTAACCCCCCACCCACCCCAGTGCACCCCTGTGCTCTCTTCAGCTCTGCACAGGAAGTTGTCAATCACCAACCCCCTCCCCCACTGTCAACATGCCAGAGCTTGCAACCTCCTGCTCAAACAACATAATGTTTACAAGCTGAGCCAAACCCAGAGAAAAGAGAGAGAGTTAAGAGGGAACAAAAAAGAAAATGGTGGCAGGGAGGGACAAGCACACATGAATCCGAACATGTGTGCACGCATGCGCGCACGCACCCACACCCACACCCACACACACACACACACAGCTAAATAAATTAAGCATACCTACGCACACCCACGCAGATAATCACACACAACTGCTCAGCTCGAACACATGCTCACCCACACATGTAATTGCACACAGTCGTCAAGCCAAACGCTTGTCACACTGAGGCACACAGACGCACGCACATGCACACACACCTACATATACATGCGTGCATTATCAGTGCATCTACCAATGCACAGAACATTAGGACTTGAAAGATGTGTTCACACAAGGACACATGATAAAGAAAGTGAAACAAAAAATTACTTCTGCTTTCTACAAATATCTTGTCTCCCAACTTGAAAAGAAAATGTTTTCAAAGTAGAAACCTGATAATTAACAGGACTAGTACTCCCAAGCTATCATAGTCCAGAAACATTTTTCCCCAAACATAGTGCAAGCGCCTTCTGTAGCAAATGTAAATGACTGCAATAAAACAGGGAGTCCATCCAGTGTGAGTGAGTGTGTGTGTGTGTGTGTGTGTGTGTAGCACTTGAGTACTAAAATAATCTATATGTGGGGTCAGAGGAGGGTGTCACAGCAGTACTCCTTCACCATGGCAACTGCATCTACATGAATCATTTGACTTTAGTTTTATAAATGGCGCCAGTACATGGATCATTTGCCAACACTCACAAAAAGTCCCTCTTGCTCTAATAATGTCTACACCCATACTCAATGCAGCTGTACAATCTGTTTGGTGGTGTGGCATGTTACTGGCCACTGGCAGGGTCCTCCCTGGAGAAGTCACTGCCCAGAGCCCAGCTGTACAGCTGGGGGCTGTGTATACATGGAACCCCCAGCCCTGGCAAAAACCGTACAGAATGACTTCATGATGAAAACCAAGGCTAAAGATAACTGTGCTCAATGTAAGACAGAAAACTGAAGTGCTCATCAGTGAGGTTGTGGTCATGACCATGGACAGGTACGTGGATTCTGACTTAGGTGCTATTTCTAGGTTGTACACAGACTGTACAATGAGTTTCAGTCACTCTTTCCACATCCTGTGCTAATAATGATCCTGGCCACACCAGTTTCTCAGCACACCTCTGACACGAACAGGCCCTTTAGACAGCCGCCCTCTGATCCCAGCTCTGCATGCATCCAACCCCCTTCCCCTCCCCCTTCACTCACAGCCCCCCTCTATGGTAGTAAATCAGAATGGCAGTTAGCTAGGAAGCAGCTGCTAATGATGGCTTTACTGCGGGTGAGTGGGGGTGGGAGGCAGGAAGCGACCCCACAACCCCGCCTGCCTGTACCTCCTCTCCTGCAACTGTGACAAAGGGACGGAAACCTGACGATTGTCAAGCGCCAGCCAAGTCTGGTCACAGCGCCACAGGAAACCAAGACCGCCCCCCCTCCCGCCATCATTGCGACAGCCATCTCCGCAAGACAAAAGTTAGCCTCCTCAGGCCTCAAAATAACAAGCCCTCCACCCTCCCTCTTTTCTGGGAATCTTTATGGATATCTCACAGCAAGAGTGCAAGGGTGCAAGGGTCGATGGGCAGAGGTCAATACGGTGGGAGAAAGAAGAAAGTAGAATATCAAGAGGAAAGAGTACGTGCACAGCTGAAGGTGCTCATGTGATCGCAACCCCCGAGATACCTGCAGCCCACAGCCCTCCTTGGGACCATTCCCAACAGCTCTGTCATGGCTGCGCTGTGGGAAGCTGGTGAAATAATGGCAGAAAAAAAGCAAATCTTACTGTGAAAACGTCATCGTCTCCAAGCTCTCCCTCATTGTGGATTGTTGAAGAAGAAGTTGTAGATCCTTCAAAACAAACAAGCAGCAGACAGGCAAGCAAAGACAATTAATAAAAGTACTACCATTATTTCTATGGTTGTTGTACAGCATTTAGTCAGTGGAGGGAAAGCCATTAGGGACTGCTTTAACCTTATGTGGTTACCTTCTGTTAGGTCCTCCATGGCTTTCCTCACGCCCCGGTCAAAGGCACGGGCATCAGCTGGGCTTTGAAAAGTCAGCCCAAACTTCCTGTTGTTCACCTTCCAGTGGTGAAATGTGGGCGTGGCCTTTATGTAGATGAGATCTTTCTTCAGAATACATTCAAGAATCACCTGCCCCCACAAAGAGATACTTGTTAGAGACCACTCACAACTGTAACTGGTATACTCGACAAATCTGTAATTAACCATCAGCAAAAGTCTCATCATGTCTGCAGAACTAAGGATCATCCTTTGTATTTTGACGTCATAAATGTTTAAATCCTTCTCTGGCTGAACAAAGACCAGGCAGTTATAGTATATAAATAATTTTATAAACTCTATAGCAGTCCTCCTAACTAACCTCAAGCACTTTGATTCCAGTACAACCTTAATCTCATGATCCAAATAGAACTGTACATGAAAGGAAATCATCATAATATCAAACAGGTTTTTCAGGTCTACTGCCAAATAGCTACACTGCCATGACTTAAGAAAGGATTCATCTTATCTGTTTGACAGGAAGCAAAGCACAATGAGAGATCCTGTTCCAACAGAAGCCATGGGTGTCAGACATGCTTAGCCTTTTCTTCTCACAGGGTCTGGCTGCATGTGTAGAGACTGGCAGTCATGCCTTGGCGCTACACAGAGGGCTGAGGCTGCACAAGTCATGGCTGACTCTGAGGAACAAATGCTCTTTGGAAGGACACTCCCTAGTTCTTCAATTTCTTTTGACTTGTTTTTGCCATCTCACGCAGTCTGTGTCTAAGGCATGTAAAAATGAATGGTGTATGTCTGAGAGTGTTGATTTTGCCAGCTATCGTCCCCTCCTTTTGTCCGAGCCTGAATGACAGAGGACCGAACAATCTTGCTGATGTGCCCACCTGCTTGTCCTTGAGCCGCTCTCCACGGATCAGGAAATCACTCTGGCCTGGAAGCTCTGCAGGCAGCACCTTGTAGACCCCCACTCGGCTGAGGCCCCCACCCTCCTGGGCCAGCCAGCCGCCGCTCGAATCGTCCCGGGTCATCACAACTGCTTTGACGCGCACAATGTAGCTGTCACTAAGAGTAGGAAAGAGAGAGGGGGTGTTCAGAATGACAGTGAACATGGGGCATGCAGGCATTCCTCCAGCTATCAGTAAACATCTGCTGCAACCAATGTAACAGTTACAGGAGACCAAGGGAGCCCACAGGTTTCAAACCAGGGTCGTTGCTGCCCAAGCAGCACTCCAGACAGGAGGATTACCCTGCTGAGCCAAAGATTTAAGTCTTTAACACTAGGAGCTAACTGTACTCTTGTCCTGATCCTGGAGGTGACATCATTGTCAATGCCTGCCGACCCGGTGGTACATGCAGCAGTCGCTACACTACGCCACCTCGTTGCCCCCACTACAACCTCGTCCTATCTCAGTTGAAGCAATTTCATCCTGACACCAGTGTAACTGCTCTCCCACCCTCCTGTCAAACCAACTGCTTGCATGAAATAAAAACTTTGTTCTCTTCCAACTTTCTCAAACTAAGAAAGCAATAAGGCAGAGGCTTCCTTATAGGTTCTAAATCTACTCTTTCCTAGACAATTTTTCTCCTTGTATTGATGGTTCCACAGTTTCTCCTTCTACACAGTTTAAAAACTTACGGATCATTTTTAACAGCACCTTATCACTTGCATGTCATATTAACAGTGTCTCCAGGTCATGTTTCTTCCATCACTGCAGAATTGCTTGTCTCCATCCATTCTTTACCCAGCAATTCAATGCCATCCTCACACATGCACTGATCACCAGCTGCATTGATTACTGTAACTCACTTTGTGTAGCCTACCACATACCACCAGCTACCCCGTAAACTTCAACTAATCCAGAATTCTTCTGCCTGTATCATAACCCGGATTCCCTACATTCATGGTGCTCACAGACTTCGCATACAGGTGAAGGCAGAGGACCCACAAACCAGCAACTTTACACCCCAATCTGCTTTTTTCAAAATAATACAGCTAAACCCAGGAACTACTTAGTTATTAACAACAAAACCAATTCCAATTTTTACCAAATTGCAGTTGGCCTAACGCATGCAGAATCGCTGCCCCTGGATTATGAACAGCATGTTCTCAACAAATATGAAAAAGGCCACATAAGAGGAAAAACAACAGTAGATGTCTTCCTTACAAGTTTTTGCACTCATGCAATTAAAGTTTCTTTCAAATTTGCTTCTTTTGGTATGGAAACATCTTAACATTTTGTTAAGCTCTGTGCTCAGACCAAGCCAAAAAATTGGACTCACTATGCCATTTAATAATTTGTGTTTCATACGTGGTGAAGAGAGCACCTTTTTACAGGGCTTTCTGTCCCTTTTCATCATGGTCACCTGCTCCCATTCACTTTTCACTGCCTCCCTACTTGAATTTATCGTCCATGGAAATCTCCCATTAGTGTGAACATCCATCATCTAATTCACAATTTACAACATCAAGATCAACAAAGTACAAAAGGAGTCAACTACAGGGCCATTCCTGTCTCCTGCCCACAGTGTATTCTTTCATTCGAAGACGAACACGGACAAAGGTGTCAAACATACTAGATGGACAGCCACTCCTCAATTAGAAAGGCTATGTGTGTTCCAAAGTCCAGCTAAAATAACCCAGCATAAGACAGCAGTCACAAGATGGCCACACAGTAGGGCCATTTCAAAGCAATAATCCATACTTGATCATGACAGTTGGTCATGCAGAAGTATGGACTGAGAAAAGAAATTGATTGAGGCCCTCCCAGCCTCCTGGTCTGGATTTACTTTAACCTATAGCAGAGGTAAAACTTAGATTCAAACCTCCAGCAAGCTAGCCTTCAAATACATCATAGCATTTCTGTGAAATTCACCCAGCCCACCTGCGGCCATGAATCAAGGAGGTTGAGGAGAAACACCAGCAGTAAAAGCAGTTACCCCAGGAACCAAATGTAAGGTCACATCGCTGGTCTGGGTCATTGGTCCATAGTATGGGCCTGGATGCACGCACGCACAAGCATGTATGCGCACACATGCACAATCATCTCTCTGTGTGAAACACAGCACACCAGTCCCATGGGAAAACAAAAAAGACTCCTGACACCAGTCTGACCCTGGCTGTGTCACCTGAAACAGGATGCCTTCAGGTCACCCATTTCCCAGGTAAATATAAATTATTGAATCAGTCAACAACACCTTATGGGCTCTATGACCGGAATAGGGAGGAGAGTGGCTGAACACACAAGCTGAATACACAAAAACCCAATAACAACCCTAACCTTCACACAAATTCTAACCTCAACTGGATTAAAAGATGCTGACTTGTGTTCACGTGAAAGGCTGTACAAACAGACTATGACCAAGAATCAAACGAATATCATGTGGAGTGACAATGCTCTATTGTAGACAACTCTTGTTTTTAATATACTTGAAGATACACTCAAAACGTTGGTAGACACACACACACAAGAACACACACAACATCAATGTAATAGTGGCTCAGTGGGTAGGGCATCAGGCTGGAATATGGAAATTGGTGGGTTCAAATCCCATCCCAGTCACCAAGTATGTACCTGAGTAAGACAGTCTGTGCTAGCTCTCTGAGCGCTGAAAAATGGCTGCCTAGTACTCCCCTTAAGGGAACAGAAAATATTTTATACATGCTAAGTGTAAACTGTATTCTTTGGTAATATGGTACCAAATGCTTCTTGATGGTTTTGTTAAATGTTTCTAATATGCTGTGTAATGTCTCAGAGATTGTATGTTTCCTTCTGTGCATGTGTAATGCAGCAAACTGCAGCACGATGCCCAAGTCAAATTTCCTTTTTACCGTACCTGGGTCTGATTAAGTTATCTCAAACAGGCAGCAATCTGACTCTAACCTGACACTGAGCACAAACATTAATGACATAACCAGTCCTGTAACATGGAGGTGCAGTGGTTGTATAATTTAGAGTACAAAAATTCTGCATGATAGAGCTACAGGCTGTAACTGCGCACGCACACACACACACACACACACACACACACACACACACACACACACACACACACACACACACACACACAC
>JABJVR010000052.1:3531500-3558226 GCA_025773905.1 Chitala chitala | reverse complement strand
CCCATTTAGAAACAGCACATTTCTGCAGCGCCTGACCCATATGGTATACAGATTTAGGGTTAGCTTTAGTTAAGAAGCAAAAATTATACATGAATGTGAATATACAAAAACACACACACACACACACACACACACACACACACACACACACACACACACCATTTACACTAGTTTTTAAGATTATGACACCAAATGCTTACTTACTATGGAAATTATGTACAATATAATAATTCCTGTTACTAATTGAGACAGCCGTATTAAAACCAAAGGTTAACTTCTTAAAGCGCCTTTTTCAAGTGTTTCAAATTAAAGCAATAATCAAAATCAGTCATGTGAAAACTCATTAGCGCTACAATTAAGTTTGGGAAACACTTGACATAAAAACACTGCCTTCCAAGATCACTTTCACTTCATAGGACTATGTTGACACATATCCAGGATATATACAGTATAAATCCAGTTTCAAGCAGCGTATGTTTTTTAATGATAAAATATTTTCGTAGCAATTTTGTGTCAATAATGGGGCAAGAATGTACTTACACTTTCTCACCACACTGGAATATTATGAGGATATGAAAAGAACCGGTATGTTTATCAGTACATTTTAGACAGCACTGGTATAGGAACTGTGAATTTGTGGTTTGCAAAAATGGTATAATAGTAGCTGTGTTTATTTCAAAAGAATTGACAGACTCCACTTTAAAGCACCGAGTAGGTGTAAGAGTCCACATAACGACAGCAACATTTAAAAACGTTGGGCCTTCACTTTAAGGCAAACATGAAGCTGATGCAAAGGAGTCAGTTCTGCTGAACATCTGTAGGAGCAATAGCTGCCAGTGCACTGTCTGCTGATGAATCTTTACTGAACTGTCAAAGCTGGGCTACATGCTGGGATACTTTAACTGCATTTTCCTAAAAATCAGGAACATTGAATCACTTGTGTTTCTTTAGTGTTCACGAAGTTACGGTCATCATTTTTTCTATTATAACAACATGGCAATTAAAGAGGGACTGGACTGAATTCCAGCTATCTACCATATGTCTTACGGGCCAATGTGAACGTGCATCTGTGTGCTTGTGCAAGTACTGGTTCTGTAACTGAGAAACAACTGAATTGTTGTGCATCCTTGAAACAGACATCTAAAGATGCAGACAAAATCCATGACATCCTGACAATATATTAAATAAGGACCAGTTTATCAAGCAAGTTACTCTTTACCTACTGCTTATGAATCTTTCTATTATTCACAAAAAACACCAACATTAAATACCCACCTGAAAGTGAGAAGTGAGGGAAAAGTTTATCATCCGAACTGGATTCCGCCATTATAGGCAGGTGAGCGGAAGAGTTGCAGAAGGCTCAGATAAAAACAGAAACCGTTACCATCACAGCGATAAGATGTGGCCGCTGCCTGGCCTCCAACCCTGAAATCCCAGCAGAAACAAAGAACTACATACAAAAACAGATACAAAATATATCAAGAAACACAGAGTTTGTTTCTCTTCAAAACGCCTCCTTTAAAAGGGAGACATGTGGCATACAGATGTGTCCAGCCACTGCAGTGATGACTGCACTCATTGCAGTTGGGCCCATCGCATCTGAAGGCACCCAGAGGGATACAACGCTGAACTCCTTTGCTCCATTTCTAGTCACAACATGCTCTCATCCTGTTTGCTGTGAAACAGCTCGGTGTTTGTTCCCACATGAAAGCCACAATCCGAGAAAAAAAAAGATCTGTCCACCACACTAAAGGAAATCCCTTGCCTTATAGTCATTTGAATCATGTTACGCCTTCACGTCAGAGACCACGTTCGGCGCAAATCGAGTAGTAAACGCGAGGCTAGGATATTAGAGTAATTCGGTTTTCCTATTTCCACTGAGGATACACAAGGTTACAGTTCCAGATTCTAAAATTTTGCATTCAGTCACTGGCCAGAGCAGAGATGTGCCCTTGGGTGAGAATGAGACTCAAATGAGAACATGGAAGGCCATCAAAACTAAATAGATTTTCATTGGGCCATCAAAAAGAAAAAAATGTGACTGTCCTCTTGGATTTAGACTGTGCCAGTAACATATTTTGGGCTGTTTGGAAGCTGCAGTGAGGAACAGAGCACGGCATTATATACAGAAGCTGCCCAGGAACAAATAAGTACACATTGAGCAAACAGCACACAGGAAGCTGTATTATAGCTCTGGAGATAGGTAATCTGCTGAGCCAGAGGTCACGGGTCCTGCTCAGCCAAGGGTGTACCTCTTTGCTCAAACTGAGATAAACAAATATATGGCAGGTTGGGGGGGATGTTAAAGGATGCAATTCTGACGTCTGAGTTAGGACAGCCATTACATGCATTTTTTGACACCTTTGCTGTCTAACTGGAAAACCGATGTGTTGAATCAGTAAGAAGGGTGACCTCGCCAAGCTGGTGCCAGCAGGTCCAGACAGTTACAGGAATCTCTATGAGGGGCGAATGCTTTTTTTCTCTTCACTGTCCATCTGAAGAACAGGAGAACAGGGTGGAGTGGTTTGTGGAACACTATTACTGTGACCAATCTAGCCAAGGTATCATTTAGTGCCGCGCTCGTTTGGACTCCAAACGGCTCACGGTTTTCTCTTGTACAGCCCTAATAAACGGCTCAAGACGCTGGGGAAGGACTAGCATGATGACTGTGAAGCTGGACCACGGAGAACTCACTGACCTCTGTGAACCAAAACAACCTCTGAATTTATGCCGACAGTTAGACGTCTTCTGCTAAAGCATCTCCAGTGCCAACCACTGTTTAAAGCCAAGGACAGAGGCAAAGACTAAGGGAAAACTTCAGAAAGCAGATGTGCAACATAGAACTCTCACCAATACAGTTACATGCAGCTAATCTGAACGCTGCATTTTGAACGGTAAAGCTGGAATGTGATTAACTGCAAAATGGTGACTATTTTTAAGATATTTAGTTATAAATGCCACTAACCACAAATTTACACATGAACATTTTCTGACAGCCTAATTTACATTCATGTCCTATTAATACAGAATCTGTAAAAATGCATCTGTCTGTAAACATAATTAAGAGGATGGTTTTCAACATAACATATAGTTACATAACAGAGTGATTAAGAGCATGGAATCACACATCTGAAGACAACGAAGCCATTGGAAGAGCGACCCTGCTGAACTTCTGCAGGAGCAGTGCCTTAAGCAAACAGTTAACGTAAATCTATTAAGTAAACTATCCATACATGTGGACAAAAAGGTAGTTGGGTCACTTTTCAGTAAAAACATCAGCAAAACAATTAAACAACTGCAAAAAAGTAAATTAAGAGTACCTAAAATTTAATTTGGTTATTTAATTTTTTTATGAAAATACATTTGACAGTAAATACACAAGCATTACCTAAGGAAGTGTGTGACATTTGGCAAAATAACATCTCATTGAATTAATGTAAAAAAAAAAAAAAATCAGCCCTGAAATTTGTAATCTTTCACAATCAAATGAATAAATCAAACTGAAACCACAAGAAGGTCCACAAAATTCACAAAGTTAAATGTGACATATTAGGACAAACCAAATGCAGTACAGCTCAGTATTGAGACGCACCAGAACCCGAGCCCTCTCAGGTCTGACACTTCCCAACCATGCTTCAATCAGCAAGACACACAACCACCCATAGCCTGTAAGCGTACTAAGACTTCACATATTTTAAGGCTGTGAAAGGTAAAATTGTACAGCGAGGACTGAACATTCTGCCATTAACCCACTGTCTTGTTTTCAAATCACCAACTACAAAAAATGCCATTCGGCACCTTCTCAGAGTCCCTACAAAAACCCTCATTACTTTGTATTTTGGACAGCGTTTACAGATTTCGACTGTTCTAATAAAACGAAAGCCCTGCGTTTGAATTCTCCTGTCTTTGTGGTTTTCCTGACCTTACAACTAGCAGCAGCTAAACACTAGTATACATATGCCTGTGCCCTTTTGCGAGAATACTTTGTTACTGAAGCTGAGACCAGAACTAGGAAATTTTTATTTTTTTTTTAATAAGAACAGGTACTGACACAATTCACATTCTCCATATGTTTAAGGCCATGTGTTAACGCTAAACAGCTCAGTTGTTGACATAGCTTTTCTTGAGAGACAATGTTGACATGTGTGGTTGGAAACATATGAAGGTCCTGGGTTGAGAATGTACCAGTGATCCACCAACACAGCCATGTGGGACCCGTACAGGCTACTCCTTTTAAAAGCTGACACTGACCCGAAGGTCAACACTGCCCAGACAGGCTTCGCCGATAAACAACGGCAAAGAAAAAATTGCTTGCTGTAGCTACATTACCAGTGTCACCATGTAATATAACCCATTAGTTATATAACCGAACGTGTTTCTTACAGTACAGTTAAAAGGAACCAAGTAGGCAGTAGTACGAATAAATGTATAATTATAAGTTATTTGTTACAAAATACCACATGGGCTTCGTATAAACAGATGTTACCGCATATTTCGTTGGCTTCTCTAACCACCTTTACCTTTTATTAGTATGCGACTGAAAATAACTGGGGCTGGGCTGTTCTGATTTATTTATGCTTTTAAATAATATATTTTTTGTGAATAGGGTAAATGTTTGTATTCAATCGATAGATAAATAAAGAACTGCATTTAAATGAGGCATGCAACGCTACGCAAAATATAGCTTGCAAAGTGCATTGCTAAGATATTTTATGCTTATGCACAAGCACGTTATCTGATAATATCTCTTACTGATAACGCTGAGTGTGACGAAATTCCACATCATATCAGTGTTTTTGTTCATTAAATTGTACATGGAATCCATAGTAGTTTTAACGTTTGCCGTCTTTTGCTAAAATAGTGAACTTTTAAGATTTATCAGCAAATGAAATTACTTCTAAGCACTGGGAAATATCCTATAGTATTTCACGAAGATCTTGACTCAGCAGGGTGTGAAAGTCACACATGGGTGTCAGACAAGCACGTCTTCGTGCGATCATCGAAACGTCTTCGCTTTACGATAAACTTAACTGATAAAAGCTAATACATTCTGCTGCATGCGTTTACAAAAATACGAACGCGCATTTGCAAATGGTATCTAAAACATTAAAATCATGATATTGTAAATGTGGGAAAAGGGCAAATTAAACTAGTAGGAAATCAAGGATTGGTATGTTCTAGGATACACATAATTTTAATCCAACAAGTGTTATCTTGTGTCATAAAAACACTGAAATGCACACCATCTTATTACTCCATACTGAACCTCACCAAGTGTGAAGCTCAGTTATTGAAATATTAGCTAAATGCTTTTGCGCCATTGACCCTTGATGGGGGAATTGATTTTAAATCCTGGTGCCAAAATCGTCTGTTCGATCACGCATGGACCTGTCTTAACTAAACGGCGTTTATGAATGGATCGACGACATGCAACCGCGTGAATTCATATTTCATTTATTTTTCTCTTTACATGCTTTATTTTTCCCAAGATAATTTAGATTACTCAGTATAACTGGACATTACCGTTTTATTTACGGTAAAACAACATAAATTTTAGAATATGTTATATACAAGCAGTATGACCCGTGTGACGCGTCTAGTTCAAGTGTCGTCGGAAATGTCTACAAAAACATTTTCTTATAATATCCGTTTAAGACTGGTTGGTCAGGACCAAAAATGATTTACTGGAATTGATATATTTACGTTTCAGATTGGTAATTTATTGCTTTATATATTCATATCGGTCGTCGTCCGCTGTTATCTGGCAGTATTACAATCACGTAATACTGCATGTATCAAAGTATTCAGCAGTTTAGACGTGCAAATTTATTATCAAAACAAATGAGTTTGAAACGTTTAAAAATTAACCTAAACTGTAACCAACAGGCGCATCCGATTGGTGTTTTTATGAATGAAGTGCGGTATGCAAATTAGAACGATTCAAGAAAAGAAATGGCGGATATTACATATCAGCTCATTCGCTTGCACAGTGACTTTCTCAAAGCGTTGTCTTTGCATATCAAACCCAGTGTCTATGGGGAAAAAAAACTGTCAACAGTGTAAAACATCATTCACGAAAATGTCAAAACAGTCAATCGGTACAACTTCTTACATGGTGCCCTTGTGTATTTTTTAGGTTTTATACCGATCTATTCAGTTGTAAATCCAGTTACAAAATATTTCCGATCCACCCCACCCCCGTCTCTCCTTCTTCCCTTCTCAAGACTGAATCCGTGGAGCAAGGAGGGGGGCCCCAACCGCCCCCTTTTCTCCGTGCACTGTCAATACATATGCCTATTGCTTTTCCACTCAAAAAACAGCGCTGCAATTTGGCCGAAGTCAGACGTCTTCACATCCTAAAATTCCACCGGTTGCATAAAGATGCGCTTTATTAGCACAATTTTTTTAAGACAAAAAAAAATAAAAAAATATATATCGAAACATATATAGCCTAAATCTACAGTTCGAATACGAAAGAAAGTCTTTTAAGTGTACTTACTCGTCTGGGTGTGTATCTTCGGTCATTTTTTTCGTTTCACCTACAGCAATTTCCCAAAGTGGGCATAGTCTCCGTGCACTTCATTTTCCCCTCTGTCTTTAACATGTATCACCTATATTATTTCACATAGTATCTGTTTTTGTATAGCTTTTGACTATGCTTTTTGTGGTCGTTGCCCCTCTTCGTATTAATGCTTACTTTTTTGTACCTTGCAGGGTGATCGATCATTTACATGCAGTACCACCGAATGTATATATTCCACGGTCAAGGTTTTCTGACACACCCCACTTAAATAATTATCCTCACGAGATTATTCTTATTAGCGAAATCCACTGGTTTCGAGTTCGTGTTGATGGTGCGGAAGGTGGCCCCGTACGAGCCCCATCTCTTGTTACTCCATGTTGGATTCTGTAGGCAGCAGCCAGCGCTGCCGACACGGAGGAGGGAGAAAGAGCAGGGCGGAAGCGATGACGTCAGCCGGCAGCCCATTCTACGAGAGTCCTGACTGTGGGCTGCGTGTATAGGACTGCTGGAAGGCCCGCAAGTTTACTGCCTCTAGGTTTACTTTCGTTCGATTTATTTTTCGTCGGCTGCCTTGATACACACAATTGAATTAATTATAGTCAGGAGGTACTTTAACCCAATTTCCCTTAATAGCCATCATCACTATTGCAAGCAATGGCCTAGACATATATTTGATTTATTCGACGGTGTGTAAAAACTCTCTGCCCGTGCTGTTTGTACATTTCACGCCTGAAATTATTTACAAACATACGTACTTGTCTTAGATGCGCGGAAATTCAGGCGCAGAACTGTTATTTTGAGGCAGCCTGCTGATTTCCCACGATGCCGGTGCAAGTGGGTCTCATATGAGCAAACAAAATTAATTTACTCTGTAAATTGAATGTAAATAAGCATTTTTGATTTTATACAAAAGTGATGCAGAACTCAGTTCTCAATTGGAGTGCACGTAAAATGTAAATATATAGACAACACAAAACCAGCTAAGCCAAAACTAAAACAGATTTTATACGTCTTATCAATTACTTTGTCAGAAGGTCTTACTGAACCAAAACCCCCATTTTGAAATTTTCACTTTGGTAACAAATGAATTTTGGCAAACGAAAATAGTACAGTATTTACAGACCTCTGTACGTCAGTAAAGACAGTGTCTGGTCAGGTATTTGTCCGTGTCCTGAACTGCATTTCTGAAGGTAAAATTTTACAAAATTTCACGAATTACATGTCATGTTTATTTGATATTTATTTGTTATTTATTTCAACCAACCAACCAACCAACAGCATAGGTAGCCTATAAAAATATAAATGCAGTATAGTGAAATTCAGAATTCGAAATCGTTTGAAAAAGGATAAAAAAAACTAAACCGACCATCACAATAATGAAGGTATCCGTGTAGAACTACTTTAGCAAAATTCTCATTCAGGTACCAGCGCTTTAAATTTAATTGTAATTTGTCCGTCTTTACTTTTTGAAAATGAAATATTTTCAACAGTATTTATGTATAACTAAAAATAAACATATATAATACGAAAAATTATGTTGAAAGATATACGTAAATTATTTCGTATTTTAAACTATTAACATTCATTGACAATTACAGTGTTAAAACTACCTGTTAAAGAAAAAAAATACAGATTGCATACGTGGCTTGTGGCTCTTAAAATGTAATTTTTAGTTTGTAGCTCCATCTTGTGGTGTATCACGACTAAAACTTTCTAAGCGAAGGTTATTTGGATAATATTTTGCTGGAGTAACATACATACATACAATATTGCTCCAATGTGCAGGATTTACCTTTTACCTTCTTTTTTCAGAAAGGTGTTGCAGGCTTGTAGCTTAATAAATGTAATTATGTAATTGCTTTGACTAAGTATTCCAACCGTTTAAATACTTTTTGATATTTATATTTTAATAAACAAAGAGATGCATATTTTTGGTAATGATAATGAAAAATCAACAAAAAGCCAGTGTTTTCCCATAAAGTTAGTTTTACTCCATAAAGCAAAATAAAATAATTTCAGGAAAAGGAGTTAAGTGCCACAGAAGAGAGTTTTACTGTATTCATCCTTTGTTGTGTGAGTGGAGAAGATATACTTACTAGTTGACTTGCTAGATATGACATCAAGATTGAGGTTGGAAAGGTGTTTCTTTGCAGAAAAGAAGGCTGTAGTATATTAACTACAATGACATGCTGTAAGAGGTACAATTAAATGCTACAAAGACAAAACCCTTTTTAGTACAGGACCGAAACTGCTCTTCTGCTCATTGGCCTTTGAGAACTCGAAGGTCCTTCCTGTCATTAAGATTAACAACTTGGATGTTTGGTTCCTTATGCATTGAAAATAAACTCACACACACACACACACACACACACACACACACACACACACACACACACACACACACACACACACAATCTGAACAGGAAATATAACTGAAAAAAAGTTACATGTTATAAAAAATATAATACACATAATACTTTTATAGTTTCTGAAATGGTGAAAGTTCAATGGTCACCAAAATAAGATATTGAAAGAAAATATAACAAAAAATATAAAATGTAACTATGTAAATCAACAATTATTTTTTTTATAAAAAGCAAAAATCATGAAGAATAAAGTGGACTTCATTTAAAGAAAAGGTAATGTGGATCATCTGATATTGGCCAGCTGGATTTGGAACAGTATGAGATATGGGAGATACAATATATATAAATTTATTTTTCTGATACCATGCAGAAAATTATTATTTGAATTTGTGTGTGACCTTTACAAGCAGTGAGAGTGAGACAGTGAGATTTGTTTAAATAATACTATGTAGTAATCATGGCCAAATTGCTTATGTAACCCATCTCAGTTTGGTGGTTTGCTAGGCTAGTCACAAAGTGGTTTTGCACTAAAGCTCACTGAAAGATAAGTTATTGTGTAGAAACATGGTTAAAGGGTCCATTGATTATGGTAAATTTACAAGGTAAATGTAGCCGATTGATATTATTGTACACCAGTTCATGATGCTTCATATAATGAAATGCAACACAGAGGCTGTCTACAGGAAGGGACAGATCAGACTCTATTTCCTGAGGAAGCTCAGGTCCTTTAATGTGTGTAGCTAGATGTTGCAGATCTTCTAGCAGTCTGTGGTGGCCAGTACAATTTTCTTTGCTGCTATCTGCTGGGGCAGCAGCAGCAGAGTCAGCGACACCAACAAACTGAACAAACTGATCAGAAAGGCCGACTTCTCTGGAGGCTCTGGCCCTGGTTGTGGATAGGAGGATGCTGTACCATCTGTTGAATATAATGGAGAATACCTCACATCCCTCACATCCATGACCTGTTGGTCTGACAGCAGAGCACTTTCAGTTAGAGACTATTTCAACTTTGCTGTAATACAGGACATTACAGGAAGTCTTTCCTGTCAGCAGCAATCTTTACTGTACAATGACTGTGTCTCTGAGTTGGGAGAGGGACATCCTACTCTGACAGACCATAAATGTGTACATGTTAACCATTGCACACTTATTGTTTTTGCATACATTGCTCACTAGTTTCTTATTATCATGTAATTTCATTTCTAACCTAATTTCTAACATATATATTTAGAAACATTTCTTATTTATTCTTATAGTTGTAACTCATCTGTGCACTGTCTGTTACTGTAACAACAGAATTTCCCCTTGAGGTTGAATAAAGTATCTATCTGTCTGTCTGTCTGTCTGTCTGTCTAAATTTCTCAAATTATTCCATTTTTTCAGGGGTCTGTGTAAAATTTAAAGCACTTTGGGAACATTATGTTGTCTGTACATTTACCCAATCTTAGTTCACAAGACAGGAGGCAGTGCTGGTGCTTCTGTCTCAGTGTCTGTCTGACTTGGAACGCAGCAGTAGGAGGCTGTTAGGAAGGACTGAGTCACACCGGCCTCTGAGGCAATTCTGTTGGGTGGGACGTGGGCTACCATAGCATCACTTTAAAGATACTGAAACATTTGGAACCCTCATTGGTAGTGAGGATTTGCCACCCAGAACTTTGTATGAATCCTCAAAATTGGTCCAAAAACCAGCCCATATGCGCTACGCCTGATTAGATGCAGAGGGTGCTAATTGAAGTTCATACCAAATGTATCACGTATACAATATTTCAACTTTGATTTACTATGTTAGTTGTTTTGAACTTTTGTGCCAAGATTTTTTTTTTAATCAAATTTTCAGGAAATTTGATATGGGTAATGGTTGATTTGAAGTTTGTTGGGAGACAGAGAGAGTTCTTGTAATTTCTGCATTTGCTCTTGAGGGATCACAGAACCACTCCAGTTTGATGTCAAAGCAGCTCACCATATCCTTGGAGATTTTGATAATAATAAAATTAGGGGGTATAGAGTAACACTATCTGTTAAGTTTACTATGTAATCTTACAGTTCTGTATTGTTATTGCAGTATTTATTGTTTGTGTGTTTTCTTGGCTAGTTCCAAACATATGCATGGGAGCAGCTCCAGCAAAGCAGCTACTGTTCAGAAAATGCGTGTGCTGCACCTGAGCTCAGGTGGTGCACCTCAGCTCATCTCCAGACTTCCTGTAAGAGGACAAGTCCACCAACAGCAGCAAACAAAACCTAACGTGGCCCTAATCTCCACCACCAGGACCAACTGACTAATGAGGCGTGTCAGTGGTGCCCCTCTCTGTCTCTCAGCAACCCTCCCCCACCACCATATCACCCACAGCTGTGCACAGTCTTCGCATGCACTGCAGGATTGCCTCTGACTAGGAATTGACAGGTACAGTTAACTCCATTCTGTTTGTTGACAGTGCTGTTTGGAGGACTAAATTCTATTGTTTTCGCTGAATATTTTTAGGTAACAATTTCTGTTTTAACTTAGAGATTATATCATTTGAAAGTTATTTGATGTACTGTACATCATTCACTAGAACAAAAATTTAGCCAGACCTAGTGAAAGGAAAAACCACATTTATGTCAGTAGGGGGAGCCAAAGATTGGTGGAAGTTCAAGTTCTTTGTCAAAGATAATGACCATCAAAACTGAACTCTGATTCATTTAATTAGAAACACATTGATCTTGACTGGCTTGCCATGTAAGGGTTAGGGCCCCCCCACCTCCTTACTCCAACCCCACATGGGGATGTTTCCATTTCTGACTGAGAGCCTATGTTTATGTTGTTAGGCTCATAGATAAAACTAGATATCAGTGTTCCATCCTGAATGCCACATCTTAAGCAGGTATTTTGTAATGCTTTGAATTTGTATACAATGTGAATCATATATAAATATTTATATCCCAGTTGTAAAAAGTACGTCCCTACACAGCAGACTGGTAATAGTGTACTTACACAAATTTTCCTGAAGTTCCATGGCAAGAAAATGCAGCTGTTCCCGACGTAATGTAATTAATCATTTTCACAATAGGCCATCATATCATGTTTAGGTCTTAGTGACAGTAGAATGTAACAACATTGAGTATCATGCAATAATTTTCTGTGATGGAGTAATAACAATAAATCTCTGTATTGATTAGAGAAGCCTCCAGGCTCGTGAGAATGAGCCGTGTTCGGCACACACAGGAAGCTGTGATGTTGCGTGCACACTCTCCAGCCTGCATCTCCCGATGAGACTTGGGGACCTCGCCTGCTCCTGGCCTGTGTTGAGACGACATGAACAGAAGACCCTCGACCCATACTAATGCTGAGCTTTTCATAGCATGTATGAATTCTTGAACTTTACTCGACCAGTTGTTCCCCACAGTACTAGCTGGGTTTGGTTTCCCAGACAGCTGACTAGTTTAAGTCATTGGCTTCTCCACCTGTGCTACAAGGTGACTGGTCAGAGGTGTCTGTTTAAAAGTTATTGTTAATAGCACAAACACATGGCTACTGAGTCCCACACCTGTACAGCTAATTAATGGTTTCTTGGTCATGCAAAACGTTGCCTACACTTTGAAACCTGCTGTGTGGGAGGGTTTATTGTGTGCTGTCAACCACGTATTGGTTTATCCCAGTTTTTTCCTTTTTTATTGGTTCACATTATGTTCAAATTACCGGTGGCTGGTAAGCCAACATTATAGTTTACACCCTGTGAGATGGCTTCTATTACCCCTCTTGTCTTGTTTTGTGTGAGAAATCAGTTATCGTTTATGGAATGACCTTTGTCTCATTGGTAAGATTGAGCCGTGGTTATCAGTGTTTTAAATCAATGTTAAATGTTTTTTGTACAGGTGCAATAAACTCACAAAGACATGCTATGCAGGTGTTGTACTATTATTTAAATACTGTGCAAGCTGTGTAAAATGGTATGTATTTGTTGCATAGGTGCTGCCCTGGTGAGCTTAGCCAGTGTGGCCCTGTAATGGTTCTTGGGTGTTGGTGCTGCAGCTGTTTTCAGGAACGGGCTATTCTTGCCAAGACCACTGCTTTAGGTTGGACCTGCATGTTCTTTAGTCTTTGCTTCAGACTTATTTTTGATTTTTGTGTCTTTTTTCTTTCTTCTTCCCTCATCTTTCTTCACCCACTCTTAAGATGATGCTGATAAGAAAAATTAGGTGTTTCTCTTCTTTCTGTTTCAGTGCTGGCAAACCCCGTCCTTCATTATCTTTGTTCATTTTGAGAGGACGCTGCAGCCAGAAACCTATCTTTCCCCACATTACCCGTGCTTGACTTGCTCGTTTTCCTCTAGAAAGAAGATTATTGTCCTGGATGCTGTTCAGGAGAAATAAAAAGCACATGAGAGAAGTGACAGAGATTTATTTGGCGAGATACAAATGGAGGGGTGAGAGTGAGGGATTGGCTGTGACAGGATTTTGGGAAAAACGATGCAGGGAAACCCACAGTGGGTGGGATTTTCCTGTGATGTCTGTCACTGGCTGGTTTAAACCACTTCTCATTGACTGCTTTACTGGTCCCTGGTAAACCATGCAGTAATTGACAGTGGACATAGGTCCCTCCCACCCACGAGGTCTAAAACCTTTGTTTTTCCCTCTCATTAGCAAAAGGATTGCTTTGTCTTCTTGGGTCAGATTGCAAAAGTGACATGCATTAAAGTAAACTTAATATGGTTAGCTGTGAGTCACATATGGTCCAGAGAGGTGTGTGAAGCAAATCTCAGCGTGCTGTGGTGAATGCATAGGTAATTAAACCCTCTGCTTCCATGCCCATTCCTGTATGGAGAAACATTTTTGTGCATGGCTTATTCAGTAAATGTTTTGAATATAAGTGCACAGTTACATCCCAATGTGACTGGGTTGCTGTGCCTTCTATAAACTATGCAACAGCTGATTTGGATGTGCTATCCAGTCCAGACTAATTCCTGCAGAGAAAGTGGGTGCAGTGACATCACACATTACTGCTGTGCTCATGTGTGCATTGCCACGGCAACTTCAAATATTCCGTCAGTTCTTCTTCGTCTCTCATCAAAGTTGGTCTCTCCTTCTAAAATGTCTGGAGGTCTGGACTGTGGATGTTGATGGATGGGCTGTTCAGATGCGAGTGGTGCAGGGGATTAGGGTGACACTGAGGGTTGCCTAGAAACATGAAGGCCGCTGTCCTTTAGTTTGCAATGAGCCACTCAGCTCTCTCTGAGTTTTGTTTATTCTTCCCAAATGTGGAATTTTAGAATACTCAAACTAATGATAATAAATGGGCAGCTTTAACCTGGATGAGCAGCCAAACTCACCACAGCTGGGAATGTGAACTTTAATGTAGAACTGCATGTTCTCTGTGGCAGCTTGAGCAAAGCGTGTTGTTTTAAAGGATGCAATAGCAAGACAAATGCAAGAATGAACCTTTTACCGTACCACAGTGCTGCACGTGCAGTTTTTTATTGTTGGCAAGATGGAACAAATTCACATCCTAACCTGTCATGCTGCTAGATGCAGTTCACGTCTCTGAATTTACCTCAGTCACCAATTACTCCACATCCAGCCTTGTCTGCCTGAAACAGATGTCCGAGTTAGTAAAATCTGTGTAGGCCTGTGACCATTAACTCCAAATTACCTTGCTGTAAGACGGTACTTTGTCACAGCCCTTGTCTCATTGGATTCTCCCTGGGGGGGATCGATAGTGGTATTTAGGACAGATGAAGAGGTCAACAGGCTCTTCGTTGGCGCCTCCCACAGCTGCTCTGCTGCCTGGAGCCGAGCCTGAAGGCGAGGTTTCACTGCTCAGGATGGAGACAATGAACAGGAACAGAACCGTGTTGCGTAATCAGTCCCACTGCATGTGCCGTGGCTGGGATCATGCCTTAGTAGATGTTCCTTTTCTCCATACCTGCATCATCACTGAATGCTGGGCCCATCTCAGGAGGATCCTTCAATGGTCCTCACTGATGTGTTGCTGGCCAAAGTCCACCAGGCCTGTGAGGGAAAAATGTGTCAGCTGGATAGATAGTTTTTATTGGAGGAATTCACATTATTGGTAAAAATAATAGGACCCATCCTTGGAACTGAAATGAAAAGGTCTTGGTTTCAACGGTGTATTTTTCAACTCTTCCCAGAAAGAGGTGGCATCACTATTTTCTTATGCCGTGTAAGGGGGAATTTTAATAAGTCCGACAACTCATCCATGGTCTCATACTGTGGGACTGGAGTCTTTGTGAGTGTCATGTTTAACCCTGCGATCCTCGGGACGCAGATCTTCTCTGGCAGAGACAGCTGGCAGGCAGAGGACAGACCCTTTTACCCTTCATCAAGATCACAGACACGCTGCTTTGATACTCAGTCCAAAGTCTAACTCGATATCTGTTATCTCCTTTCTCCTCTTAAGAATCGAACATCTGTGCTCAAATAAAAGCTTTTCTTTTGGTTTTTGATGTCAGCGCAAAGATGAGGCATGTAGTAAGTTCAGAGATCATGTTGTGCTGTGATTACAGAAATGTGGCAAAGATGAGAAGCTTTTCGTTTTGCACTCATCAGACCCTTGAACAGAACATGATGCTTGTTAGAGCATGGGGTTTTTCAGCAATCCATCTGGCGACATCACTGCGTACGCCATAATTGTAACTGAAGCGTTTCGTTGTTTTGGCGGGATGGTGTTAACGTGAGGCTAGAGGTAGGGCTTTCTCGCTGGATTCTCAAGGAAATTGCCTTTGTATACAAAGAGCAGAGGTTGGCGTCACTGCGGAAACCGTGTCGGGCCCTGGAGGTTGTTGCAGCGACTGGGACAGCACTGTGGGGACACGGGAATGGGAGGCAAAGATCTGATGGGGAAGAGGAGAGCAGGGAGGGGGGCCCTGAAGGGACTGGCCTGGGTTAGAGGCTTAGAAAAGGTCATGCTTTGTTTAGTCTGCTGGTCAATGCTCCTTGATTTATAAGAAAGCCTTCAAATCATCCCTGGAGTGCGGCACCCCTCAGTCGAAGCTGTATGCTATAAACAACCCCCTGTACACAGTCCGAACATGTGAACACTATTCCTTGTTGTGGCCTTGAGCCTCCAGGGCTGCCCTACACCTTGACTTGCAAAAAACCGTTTTTGTTTTTTCCACAGTGCTCATTGTGATGAGCATAACGATTGTGATTTGTGTAACGAGTTGATTGTGGTAAATAAAGACAGGTCAGGATAATGAATGATTGCCTCTGTTTGTTTTCAGTGCTGTCAAGCCATTAAGAGGAGGGCTGAGCACATGAAATGCAAATGTAGGCCTCTTCTTTAACAGTCTGTTGGTCTTGGTGTTTTGGGTAAAGTAACGTGTAAAGTAACATCAGATCTTCAAATATTCTTCATTCTTGTAACATAATGTCAGACATGAGGACATTGGAGAGACTTTTATTTGTTAATGTGATTGAATGTTTTTCTCAAATTTTAGTTTACAATGAGATGTATAGTACATGTGTCTGTTACCTTCTGTCTTGGTGAGGACATTCCTATGCTGTGGGTAGAGGAAGGAAAAAATAATACAAGCAGGAGGAAAAAAGCATTACCAGTGTTGTGCTCATGCCAGTTCTTAATCACGCAGAAAATGCAGGACGTAAAACTGCTCTTGGCTTAATTTGTAATGGAGTCTCCGGAGAGATGGCTGAAGTGGAAGGAACTGACTGCCAGAGAGGTGGAGGCAGAGTGGAGAAGTGTGAGTGCATCTCCCCACACACACACACACACACACACACACACAGTCATCCAAGCATGCACATGCACAGTCACACATGCACTCGTGTACACACTCATAAACTCAAACCAGCATACAGAAATTAGCACACAAGTATGATGAAATATTTGTGCCTGTTTGTATCTCATAAGCACATGTGTAGTCATCATACCCATGAGGTCAACAAGCAGACTGTTGTTAGATATGTTTAAATTGTAGTCATTACTGGCATGTCATTGCCAACAGGAGTCAATGGAAAAGGTATGGAGCTCAAAGTGGGTTCAGATATGGGCTGGTACATGTTACAGGCTCGGTTTTTTGTAAAAGACCGTGCTGCTGAAAAGGCTAAAATCCAGCTACACATTTTTTTGCTTTGCAGGAAGTGATGTGTTTAATGTTAGATCATTACCTTTTTTATGGTAGATATTTTTTTTATTGGAAATTTGTTACAGGCTGCTTAGCTGGTGCCTCCACCTTCACTAATGAACGTGTAACACTTGGCCAGCTGGGATATAAAAACCCTGCTGGGCTTGTTGTAGTTGCTCTTTGGTTGCTCACTGCCGGTCCTTCTCTGGGAGTCACTTTGTTATTGTTGTTACAGATTTTTGGTCAACAGTGGTCTGTGTGTAAAGTCATCAACAACAAATTTATTTAAATAAAAAAAATCTTTTATATGTTATCTGCTATATCTCTTTCACACACACACACCACAATTTTGCCCCACGTGAAGTAGCTAACATCTGAACTAAATATATATAGCTGACTATTTTCCTCCATTACTCCCATAATGTTAAATGGTGACTAGATGGAGGCTGGAGTGTAGTACTCAGCACAACATGACATCAGAATTTCCTCCTCACCGTAAATTCAAAGATGTGATCAGCTGGCATTATTATGTCTGGTAGTTATTCCAGTATCAAAAACCTCAGACATGCTGCTTTGCTGCTGGTGGCAAAATGACGAAGTTTGTTTTTCTTTGTGAGCTTAGGAGATGGAGTCATACAAGGAATGTTTGTAGGATAAGAGAAACCAGTCAGATTAATTTCTTATGATTTTTTTCTCATATTCTGGTGGCTCTGAAATGTTAGATTTTTTCAGTCACTTCTCAGTAAACATGGACAAAGGAGATTTTCTGATGTGTCAAATCAATTATGCTAAATCCAAGATCCGTGTGTAAATAAATTCTGGCCCAGTTTACATTTTGTGTGTCATTCATTCGTGACTTGGTGGGGAGAGGTAAAGTCAACACAACTGGAGCGGTAGTCAATGACCATGTTGTAAGGTCATAGGTCATGGGTCATGGGAGAAAAGGAGCTTTATTCCTCCAAGAATGAGAATAAATAGCTACTTTTAATTTGGACAAAAATGTAATTACACCATTAAAAGCAACACCACAACGGTTTTTTTAAGAGAACATACTGACCTTCCTTATCTTTATGAAATATGCTTTACAAGAAGATCTGAAAACCAACTTCGTTTAGCAGTGTTACAGATATGTTTGGCATCTCCAAACAAGCTGCTTCAAAGCTTAGAATTACACCCAAAGCAGAAGCTATCGAAGAGGTCAGCATTCAGATGAGTAGTTGAATACTGAACCCTACCTGCACACGACATTGACTGACTTCACAAAAAAGCATTTAACGGTGCCGGCAACCAAATTCGGGTCAAGTCGCAGGTAGTTTTCCAAAGCTGTCGGCACACAATGCAGCAAAGCTACTATCTGTCTCTGGATGTCACTGATCTACTAACATTCCCCTGAGGAGAACTTGTCTTTCTGGTCAAAGCTGCACATGCCCACTGAAAGGGCTTCCACCAAAATGTTCTCAGGGGAAGTGTAAAATGTATGCTAAAAAAGTTCCATGGCTCTGGTTCTCCACTACTTCAGAAGGACACCATTAGTACTTAAAAAAAAAACCTTGACTCCAAGAAAATATTTCGGATGAACATTTACTCACAGGGCTTAATTGCGGGATTCACAATCATGATGCAATTTACTGGGCATGAGAAATGCCCAGCATTGTGAGTCTAACCAAAAACTGTCTGGGCTACTTCCTAAAAATAGCGGTTGACTAAACGTTGCCAGCCTTTTATAGAAAGGGCAGTTAACGCCTGTGTATCAGAACCATCTCTGCGCTGAGGTACTTTGTATTCATTAAGTAAAATACATAAATAGTCAGGTTGTATTCCTACCTGGACCATCCCGTAGGTGAACTCAGGTTTCTTACAGTCACATCCAACAGCTTGAGGTGACACGACCTCTCTTCAGCTGACTGTTACTGACAGGCAGTGAACAGACACCACACCGGTTTCTGCTCTTTTGACTGGCCAGTGTGACCTTTAACTGTCTGTGGTCAGCAGGACCTTCACTGTCACCCAATAAGCAATTCAGGGGATGTTCCCAAAGTGGGGGAGGGGTGGAGAATTTCAATGCATACCTGATCTGACCTTTTAGGAAAGCTGGTCGTTAGTGCCAACCAAAACTCTTGCCTAAGCCATGCAGAGCCTACAGGGGTGATGTTCAGCACTCCAGCCTGTCTGCAGTGTCTCACCAACAGGCTTTAAATTACTCTTTTCACCATTAATTGCCAATTACAGCAGCCCCCTCCTCCCTGTGTTTCAAGAAGCTGGAAAAAGTAAAGCTGGCCTGCCTTGTGGTTTAAATGGGGTGGGGGGGAGGTGAAAAAGGTGGGGGCAGGGACAGATGCTGTAGAAATCTGCCAGGGTGGTTGCCTTACACAGGATTTGATGTTAATTAGCCTGCAAACCCCATGGGAAATGTTGTGGTCCTTGGTGTGAATGCGTGGGTGGATCATACCAGTGGCGTGGCCCACTTATCATGTGGTGACCAGGGTGCACGCTCCCACCCCCATTCACAGTACCTCTTATGAAGTGTCAGCCTTTGCAGCCACCGAGGTCCTTCTCCTTGCTTGCATGGAGATAATTGCTCTGTATTGTGGTGCCCAGTGGCAGGCGCTACTCGCGCCACACAGCCGACGCAGAGGAAATGTGTCGACGTCCCGCGGCTTGTTCTCACGTAGCCCTCGACACCCGTGCTGCCAAAGGGCTGGTGGCTGAGGACACCATTAGTGATGCCGCATGTAACAGACTCTGGACCCTGCTTCCACACATCGTGCGAGTCCCTCCGGCGGCTGCCGGGGTGAGCGCGGCACAGCGTGCCTGTTCGCTCACCTTTGCCTCCACCTGCTGTGAGTCGGTGGTCCTTAGGGGAGAGGCGGGAGTCGGAAGCCATTTAGCTGGCAGGGATATCAGGCGCTGCTCGTCGTGTGTTTGTGCCGTAAATAAGAGTGTTTCTATCTCCGGCGAGCCGGGGGAAGGAGACAATAATTACGCACACTTCTGCATTGTTAAAAGATAACTGTGCATTCCCCAGCTGAGGTGGGACTGATTAACTCAACTCGCTCCTGTTTAAAATTCAAGCTACAAATTAAATGGGAACGGATACCCTGATTACCTCTGCAGTCCTGGAAATGGGGTACATAAAAAAAAAACTCCCGTTCCCTCATGTCAGCACAATTATCTGCTAAATAAAATGCCATCCTCTGTCATCTGCCCCACTCTAATTATACAAACTGGGTGAATTAGTGCCCCATTTAAGTAAAATAAACAGTAGAGGCAAAATGTGTGCTGGAGCAGAATTTCCCCTGAGAGCCATGAAGGGGAGAGTGAACCGGTGCAAATCTGAAGGTAGAATCCTGGTTTGCAGAGTTAAGTGTGGATTTCAGTGGCTTTTGTGAGCTAAAGATGGCAGCCAGGTCGTGGCTGTCACCCGGGGTCCTGCTGGAGAAAGTGAGGTCTGCAGCCTCTCTTAGGCCTGCGACTGGAAGACAAACATGTGGGGGGGGTTACAGCAGAGCAGGACTTATGCTTGCCTCTAATTTCATACACATGGTAAGGGTACCTGAAACTTCCAGGACCAGGTGTCTGCCACCCCCTCACAGGCTGCTGCCATGTGCCTTTTGTCTTTTGACACTAATTGTGTTCAGGTTCTGTCAGGCTTCTGTTCCTTGCATTTTGTGGATAATTCTGGAGGGTGAAAAAAAAAATCAGCTTTTCACAAACTTTAATTGAATTTGTTATCCTTAAACCGAATCCTAATCATCATGAAACGCTAGATATTTTTGTGTCATTCTTTCTTTTCTTTCCATATGAATCTTTAACAAAACTGCTTTTAATTGGCGCGAATGGGCGCCCCCCCCCCCCCCCCCCCCCCCCCCCCCCCCCCCCCCCCCCCCCCCCCCCCCAAAGCCCCCCCCCCCCGACCAGTTTCCCGAAGGTCTATTCATAGAGTATTCTTCTCCCACATCTCAGGCCTAAACTCTTTCTTGTGTGCCTGAATCCGTGTCATGCGGATTTTCTTCTTACGGACAGCCTCTCGCACGATATTCCCACACTGGAAGCGTTTATTCTCCATTCCGTTCACTGGCATGGCTCACACTAATGAGATTTCCCTCTGGGAAAGGCTGCCTGTCTCCAAAGCTCCGCCCTACACCATCACTGTGTTACAGTGGAGAAGTTGCCATGGAGAAACAGTTTCCGTGGAGAAGGTGAGGTGAGCTGGGAATACTGGCACATGTGTTGTCATGGCAGGACGAGGCCCGGCATCTGAGCCCCAGGCTGGTGAAGTCACACCCTCTACACTTTCTCTTATAATGTTTTAAACGCAAAGTATGTCAGAGTTTGTGCGCGCCTGTAGTTAATTGTTCTTTTTTTTGTTTTTCTGTTACTACAGATCACAAAACCTACAGAGTTGTAGAGCACCCATGAATAGAACAGGAAGGAAGCACACAGCAATAAAGTTTGTCTCTGCCACCTGTTGCTAAAAAATACTGTTAAAGTATTCACACCTTTCTGGGAAGATCATTAGATAAAAGTAATATAATAGTAAAAAGTCTCTCTAAAGGCTGTTTACAAGGGTCAGGTCTGACAAGAGAGCATCAGGTATTCAGGAGAACATGTAGACATTTAAAAACACATTGGAACAGTAAGCTAAGGTCAGTTAGTTACCTTAAAAATTGTCTGAGTGCTGTTTTGGGGTCGGACAACCGGACCACTTGTCCTCATAGCAGATCCATGGCTATCATCGTCCAGAACCCTCCTCTAGGTGGAACAGCTGCTGCGTATGTATTTATAACTTCATATATTGCAAAAAAAATGGACTATAATGTTGCAAATTTGATCTGTGGTTGGCAGCCTTGCCTTTGGAGGTGCTGCTATGGCAGTTCTAAGGGGCTTCTACACTGACACACACAGCATGCTCCCTTGGATGCTTTAGGTACTTTGTGCCTCTGCCCTAGTGCTGTACTGTGGTACATTTTATGAAAACTGTAAAGTAAATTGTATTTGAAGGCACATTTTTTCAGCATTCTTTTTGTCACCTGGTCCAGTGGGCTACTGTCATAACTATGACAGACACTCGTGTTTAGCGTCACACACAGCAGCCAATAAGGTTCATTCTGGTGTTCCTAATTTCATTCTCAGACTCACACTAGTTCTGTTCTCACCCTCTGAATACATTTAAAAATGTCATTTACTAATTTACGGAAAGCCAACAATCATGACATGTAATATATAATTTTTCATGAGCATGATCGCATCTTTTCAGCTCATGTAGAGGTCATGGATAGCTTTGATAGCCACCCTACCCACCAAAAGCCCAACCAGTGCCAGTTAACCGAGGGACAACAATCACAGGCCCAGACACAGACTGGATGACATGCTGGTCATTTCCAACACTCTGGAGCCAATGATGGCTGCCACCAGGCTTCTCACAATCTGTGCTGAATTTACCTGTAGGACAATGTGTGCATGAAACCTATCCACGACTGGTGGAACCAGGGTGACCTGCATAGCATCTCTTAGTGGGTAGGCACGTTCAGGACCTGTGAAATGTCTTTACTTGGCTGGGGGGGGGTTGGGGTCCTTGCTTGTGTATGGCTGAGGGGGAGGAGGCCTCCTAGCTGCATCCTATCTCTTACACTGAAAGCACTGGTGTTCCTGCAGTTTGTTGCTTCGTGAAGAACAGAGGGCAATGAAAGACGTTGAAAACCAGAAGGTTCTCTGACGTAATCATTGCTTGAATATACCTCAAGCTTTTCTGCCACCTCTACACAACACAGCTTTATTTACAGCATAACAAAAGGATGTTTGACTAATAGGCTCTGTATTTTTGCAATGTTGCAAAAAAGGGGGCTCTTACCGCTGTATGTTTGTTCAATGCATTGTTACATAAATTAATATAAATTGTTTTACTTCTGTGAAATCTTTTTTTAGGTCTCACCTAACAAAGCACAACCGTGTATGAATTTATGATACCAGCTAATTACCACTTCTACAACACACTTGGAAAAATCACAACACATTTGGACAAGGCATTGTAATCTATAAAGTATCAGCTCAAACACCAGGAGATTTGTATATAAAAAAAAAAATTATCAGCTATTACCTAATTTAACTCTTTACTCAACTGTATGGTTTTGTTAACTTATAAGTGATTTTCAACTTAGGACTGCATCCTTAATATTCTTTATTTTGTCTTTAAAAATTTTTTATGTTATACCAAAATTGACCACTGGAGGACAGTCACACACTGGAAGTAAAGTTCACAGTTTCCAGCCAGTTCTTTCAGTCCATGAAAGCTCACATTCCTCAGGCGCAGGAAGCTTGTTTATGCTGTTTCTTTCTCTGGGCAGATGGTGCAAGTCCGTGTCAGACAGGTGTGTGAAGGAGGTGCTCAGAAATGTGGGAATCGCCATGGCCACACTGGGGTGACTGACTAAACCCCTGCTGTGATATTAGGCAATGAAGACAACCCTCTTCTGCATTGTGTAGCACTGTAACTAATAAATATTGTAAATGCATTAATGAAGTTATATATTAAGAATAATTTTATCATTTTTTCATGCTTTTACTTATGTGCCTCACCTAAATTTTTTTGGATCTCAGATTGCTTAATTTGTGGAGTTATAAGGTGCACACATTACAACTTACACAAATTACACATGCCTGGCTCTGAGGTGCCATGTCTTGAGACACAAAGTAATCCACAGGTGACGCTGTAGCCACATGCTGATGAAAAGGTGAGCAGAGTTGTGCACAGTGGTATCAGCCAGCAAAGAGGATGAACCACTGCTTGTAAAGGGTCACTTGGGGCAGAATGAGAAGGAGAGTCAGAGGTAGAATGGAATCAGGGTCATGGAGGTGTTCAGTGGAGCAGTAGTGAAGTGGGAGGTGGGACCTGTGGTGTGTGTGTGTGTGTGTGTGTGTGTTGGGGAGCTGGGGGTATGGGCCTGCATTAACACCACCTGTCCAGTTTTGTTGGACCAGACGGTTCACCGGGAACATTGAAGATTCACTGACATAACTGTGTTGCATCATGTCTGCCAGTCCAGGTTTTTACCTTCCCAACTGAACTCTGCCATGATGCTCCTATATGTGCTCAGGTAGGCATGACATAATTTAAAGAACTCTATATTTTCTCAATAAGCCTTATGAAGATCATATCAATGCCAACCACTGGGTCTACTTTGATGTTTTAGATTTTGCTTTGATAAAAACTAGTAACTGACAGAAGTAAATTGATGCAGGACAGAGAAGAAATGGTTATAAAGGTAATGTGTTTACTCAGATACAAAGATATGTACATGTAATGAGCTATACAGCCACATACAAATCTTCTCTGAGTTACAGATCTCATGCATACCACAATTGCTTTGTCCACCAGCAAGTCTGTGGTTAAGTCATTTTCTGCTTCCAGACAATTGTTCCTAACAGCAAGCACTCAACATTTTACTTCTCAAATTCTCACAGTACAGGCTCCTTGTAAACAATGCGCAAATCGAAGGCAACTGTATCTCTTGCTGCAGCACAGAACTATCTGCAGACTTGGCATAAGGCTTGTACACAGGCAGCTGTTTACAGGAAGGATGTGGGTTTAAATCCCAGCGTTGTTACGGCCAGTCCAAGCTGGAAGTGAAACACGTGCGTGAGATGTGCGTCATTCCATTCAAGTCTGTGTCTCGCTTCCAGCGTGGATTCAAACATTTGATAAAATAGAATTTTATCAGCTCTGTGTGACGCGCAACTGACGGATGTAAAAAACGTGCCTGAAATTCTTCCAGTGTGGATTGGCTGGAACTGGGGAAGAGCTACTAAAATACAGACTAATGTAGGATCAGACACCTGGGGGGGGTCCCTCATTCTATTCTGTGCAGCAGCAGATCATTTAGAACCATCAGGGCCGTGTCAGTGAATCAGTGACCAACCGCTCTCTGATTTATTGTCAGCTCATCTTCCTCTCTGGGTATTTATGGTTCTGGTGGTTTTACTGCAGTACAGAGCCAGGGACAATGAGTCTCTCACAAAACACCTGAGTGTTAGCTTGCTTGTGTCACAGTGCAGGAGTTGCTTTTGTCACGCTCAAACAGGCAGAGACATACACGCGTGGGCTGAAGGCACCACACCAGGCACCACACCAGAATGTACACCATGTTGTACACTGTAGCCACATGCTTTTGCCTGACACAAACAGAGGCCTGGGTGGTATGCTTAGGAACTTGGTAGGAGTTTATCTCATTTACCTATTTCCCCTGGGCTCTGACCACTGACTGGGCCATTTGTGGCTCCTCTGTACACACTGGGATCATGCTCTGGCAGGGTGAGCACGTTTTCAGATCCTCCTCATCTTCTCTCCTCTTCCAGATGAAGAAGGAGGCCACGTACATTACAGTCACACCACGTGGGCACCACGTGGACACCATGTGGCGATGTCTCTGGCCTGTTCTGCCTGCCTCTTTCTTCACGTGGCTACCTGTTGATGTGCCTGAGGGTCTCTTGGGCATGGGGGATGGGGGCTGTTTCAGTTTCACAAGACACACCCCAAAGTCAAAAAGTTTCTGGAGCTGGCTAACAGGGTTGGTGTCCTTTGTGAACGCTCGTGCAGGGGCAGACCTATAGATGGGTTCAGCATGATGAAAGAGGGGTGCCGTTGAGTGCTGGATGTGGGGGAGGGCTTCAGAAAGCACATCAAATCCTTCGCTAACCAGTCCCAGCCCATATAGCCCGACCGCGTGCTACGGCGGACTTCAAAAACGTCCCACTTCAGCATTGTCTGTCATGCAAGATTATCTGCTTAGCATTTTTTCCCTTCACGGGGTCAAAGTTCAGAACTTCAGTGAAGACAAAAACACCTCCTTTGAGGCAGGTTGGGGCACCGGGCAGGAGTCTCAGAAAAGACGTGCCTCGTTCCGGGTTCCTGCGCACAGTGAGCGTTGCTGGCCACTAACATATTCCCAACACTGCTTTTACTGTCTGAGACAAGTTTCAAGCTCCTGCCCACAGAGCAGTGAATCATGTGTATTCAGAGAGCACTTGGACTTGGCTATTCACATGTTATGGTAGAGGTGTCACAGCTGGAGACAGGAGGCTGCAGCCGCCCGTGGAAACCGGTACATGGAAACACAGGGCAGGCGGCGTTGGAAGCAACCGGAATCCCTGGCCGACATCGCCACTGCCGTTTATGCTCCCTGGCCTCGTCTGTATTTTTTCAACAAAATTGGACCGTGCGTGCGTGTGTGTGCATGCGTCTGTGTCCACGTGTGAGCATGTAAATCACTGCATTGATGGTTCACAAGTGATTTCTTAGCGCACAAAGTATGCTTCGTCAGATTTATTCTTAGCACTATATAAAACTGAAATAGAGAGTCACCTTAATCATAATCTACTTGAAGCCTCAACAATCAAGATTTAGCTTAGAGTACTTTTGCTGAGTACTTCACAGCTCCTGATGTGCAGTGTGTGCGTAAGTGGATAAGTGCGAACATATGTATATGTGTGTGTAACTTTGTGTTTCTAATGTATTTGTATGATTGTGAGTGGGTGCCTGTACATGTATGATTGTGAGTGGGTGCCTGTACATGTATGATTGTGAGTGGGTGAATGTGTGGGGTCATCTGAGCGATCCTGTGTTTGTGTGTACGCGCAGAGAGAGCCAGTCAACTGATCGGTGTTTGGCAACACGATGTAACACAGGCACCAGTCCCATTTGGCTGAGAGACTGTGTGTGTGTGTGTGTGTGTGTGTGTGTGTGTGTGTGTGTGTGGGGGGGGG
>JABJVR010000052.1:3493701-3531400 GCA_025773905.1 Chitala chitala | reverse complement strand
TTGTGGTTTGGGGGGTGGGGGGGGGGGGGGGGGGGGGGGGGGGGGGGGGGGGGGGGGCGGGCCCCCCCGCAGGTAGCTTTCTGATGGCCTGATCCTCTAGTCCCTGCACATGGCCACCTCCTTCTCTGAAATGATCACCTTCACCTAAAATGGTATCCACAACATGGCTTTGACAGTCTGCCAACATTTTTTGGGAGGGAGGGGCCATAGTTTCATAAAAAAAAACATTCACAGTGGGTTGACAGGACTTTGGTCCTCTTAGATCAGTCTCTGCTGTTCTATTACACCACACAGCATCCTTGATATGCCATTTTGAAACTGATTGCTTGCTAAGACTTGTTCCACACTGATTATCCATGTATACCCATTTATAGAGAGATTAGGCCATCCCATCATTTTTGAGACACTGCAATAAAATTTATGGCAGCATGACTTAATATTTTCTATTTATTTCCTTCAGAAATGAAGGGATAAATGTTTGCATTCATGAATCAAAAAGCCTGGTTTAGTGGCAACCTGGAAAGCCACGGTAGGTTGCCATCTCTCCTATTATTATAATCCTCTCCAATGACGCCAAGGACATTGGCCAGCCTTGTGCATCTCTGTTAAGACCTTTATTCCTGTTTCGGTGGGTTGCTGGCCCTTGCTGCCTCTGCACACCCGAGGAACAAGGATGAGGAGACATCTGTTCGTGTTGAGAGTGAGTCTCAGATGCGCCTGTTCACAGGCTGCCAGTGGAGGCCCTGAAAGATGGTACCATACAGCCTGCTGGGTGGCAGAGATGCCTTGGCCCTCATTGAGGCAGTTGCCATACTTGGCATGCTGGGTCATGTGCTCTCCCACATTGAAGGGGATTTGTTCATCCCACCTGGGGGCCTTTGTTCATGCTGAGAATCATACGGGTCAAGGTGAATGTTGGGGGAGGGGTAAGAAGATATGGAGCAGAGAGTGTGTGTTCAGACACATGGATCCCTCCGTCTGTAAAGAAAGACTTCAGGTTCTTGGCAGGTACCATTTAATGAAGGCAGTTAGTTTGGTGTTTGTCTTGGCACTTCCCGTCATGTTAGATTATAAATGCTATTGTCATAACTTTGTTAAGCCTCACTGGTCCTTTGCCATACCAGCTGTGCCCTTTGGCCATGCCGGCATGCCAATCTTAGTCGTCTTTTTGTAATGCCTACCTAAAGACTATACACATAGCCGCAGCCACGTGGACCTTTCTGGACTCTGTTCCCCAGCACTTTACATTGGAGTAACTGTCCAAATGGGTAAGGAAGCAGCTTTACAGTATGCTGTTTGTGTTGCAGAGAATAAAGTCAGAACATGGAGCAATATGCAGAAATCTGAAAACCTCAAAAACGTCTGAGACGGGCTGCATGGATGGTGGAACTGGACGATACACTTGAGGCAGCAGAAGATGACAACATGAAAAACACAAGTCATGTCGAAGGGCGCAGGACGCTGCCAGATGCAAAGACGTTTGGCTCTGCGAGATGTACTTCTTGTTGTCAAGGATGCTCACTCCTGCACCTGCAGGAGGTGCAATTACTCTGTCCCCTCTCTGCAAAGCCGCGTTGTCCAGTACTCAAACAATGTATGTGGATGTGAAACCTTACTTAAAAAGCCTGTAGTCAATGTGGTCTGGGTAAGGACACATGTGCAACCCTGTCTATGTTATTTCAAATAATACAATTTTCAGGTTTATATAAAAAATTTTAACAATCCAGTGGCTAAATATTAATGCTTTATTTTAATGAAATAAAACTTGGCAACATGTGCTGAATGTTTAATGGCATTTCCCCTTCAGCGTGGCATTGGCATCTCAGGGCCGTGCAGGGTGCAAGCTGCAGAATGTGTGAGCTCAGGGGCTCAGGGGGTAGAGGGTGTGTGTGTGTGTATGTGTGTGTGTGTGTGTGTGCGTGTGTGTGTGTGTGTGGGAGAGGAGGGGGTAACTGGGGTTTTGCCTGCAGGATGCCTGTGGTCGCCAGAGGACTTCAGTCCACCTAGTCTATTTCTTTGATGCCAGGTGGGTGGTAGTACCACCCCTCCTTGCTCTTCTACCCCTTACATTGATGGAGAGCCACATCCGAACAATCCCCCCTTTCGCCATGGTAGCTGTGTTTGTTTTAGGTTTCACTGCTTAAGTCTTCGCCACCTCCAACAAATAGGAGAAGAAGAAACAACCAAGAAATAAAGAAGGAAATATTTCAGTTAATTAAACATCTTCAGCATAGCTCGCCCCCAACCCCGCACTACCATCTCAGATGACATTTCCTCTCCCTACAAACTCACTGGCAAAACATTCCAGTTGCCACAGCAAAGCCTCTTGGAAGGGACTGGGTGAACACGGAGCTCTCCTTTGTTGATGGGACTACCCTTGAAATACACCGTGCAGATGCCGCCAAGAGGTGATGGGGAAAAGAAAGGGGGCATTGTGCCTAGAACATTCTGTTTAACACTGGGGACACCAGCAGCCCTGTGCTGAATCACCACTACTGTTCAGTCCAGACGTCTCTGGAAGACTGTCAGGCACTGAGACAGACTCTCCTGTTTGTTGTCTGTCACAGGTGCTGAGAACTGATCTGTGTCCTTCTGAGCTGCACACCGCATCCTGAACGAGGCTCATCGCTGTGACACCAAATCCTCATTTCGCAAACTTTTGCGACCAAGCAGAATTTTAATTTGCACCATTTTTTTTCCTTTTCTGTTACTTTCAGGTGAACTGAGAACATGTGAAATGGAAAAACAAAGCCTTGTTTTTAAATTTATTTAACTTTTTATTCAGTGTAAAATGATGCAGATGCCAGCAAGCGGAGCCCTTAATGCTCAGCATGTCTGTATGCCCGTAGCGTGGCCCTCATTCTGCCTGGCACAGGCCCAGGGCTGCTTCCTTCTCTGTACACAGCAGTGTTTTGGGTGGGCCACTAAATTGACTTACAGTTTAATTTGCAAACCCCTACCTAAACCAATGAATCAGACTGAAAGAGCAACAAAACTACTGGCCACTAACCTTTAAACCTGTTAATTTTTAATAATGTTAGTACAGTTACACTGAACACTTGATCAATCGACTGCTGCCTGCGAATATGCTGACCAGTTGCGTTCCCTGTAGTCTGCAGCGCCTGTTGTTGGCTTGCTGGTTGCAAATGAGAGTCATAAATTTCCCCTGTTTTCATGGTAAGGTTTTAATAATAAAATAGAGGAACAACCTTGTTGTTTGAGATGCTAGTCCAAGTATTGTGTGTGTGTGTGTGTGTGCGTGTGCATTTGTGTGTGTATGTCTGCCTGTGTGCGTGTGTTTGTGTGCATATGTATGTGTGTCTGTCTGCGTGTGTGTGCGTATGCATGTATGTATACTGTATATGTGTGTATGTGTATGTCTGCCTGTTTATGCAGGTGTATGTGTGCATGTGTGTGTATGTGTGCCTGTATGTGTGTGCATGTGCGTATCTTTGCATGTGTGTATGTGTGCCTGTATGTGTGTGCATGTGCGTATCTTTGCATGTGTGTGTATGTGTGTGTGCTCATATGTCTGCCTGTGTGTGTGTTTGTGTGTCCATATGTGTGCTTGTGTGCGTGCGTGTGTGTGTGTGTGTGTGTGTGTCTGTGTGTGTGTGCATGTGTAGTGTCCGGGTATGTCTGTCCCTCTGCATGTTTGTGTACGTATATGTGCGTGTATTTGTGCCTGTGTGTGTGTGTGTGTGTGTGTGTGTGTGTGTGTGTGTGTGTGCCCGTGCGTGTCGAGTGGTGGAAACGCAAGCTCAGCTGTCTGTGCCCAGCGTTCCTCCCACTCAACAGAGCCAAGGTCGTTGTCGCACTGCTTTTGAACAGCTGCTGTATCCAGAACATTCTGAGCCCACCAGGAGCTTTATTGCAATTACCCTAATGCTCATTTGTTATACCGATGTTTTTTTAGTGTGTGAATAAACCTTCCTCATCACTCAGCAGTGGTTACAGGCTGGCTTCCCCCATTTTATTACAGAAAGGATCTCAAAGAACTATAACCAAAGAACTATATCTTGTTGTTTAACAGAGCGGTACGCCTGATTGCTGGCTGAATGTGCCCAGAGGCTTTAAGTACAACCAAAATTTTCCATCATAAAACTGACTTTGCAAAATGACCAATTGCCTTGTCATTAACAGTACTAAGTGTCTTGATGAGGTCAGTGCTCCCTGACCTTTGACCCCTCCCGGTTCCCTGGGTGTGGTTCGCACCATTAGTCAGACCACATGACCATTCCAGAGGCATGACGTCAGCTCTCTGTGCAATACAGGAGGAAAAAAAAGGCGGCCAGTAGCAGAAAATTAACGATGCTCCTTTTTTATCCACTTCCTCAATAATTCTGCCCTTGATTAAAAATTGATCTGCAGCCACAAAATGAAGCTGCTTTACTGGGCCTGTCCGTTTTTGGCAGAAAAGGACTCTGAGCTCACAGCTTCATTTTGTCCTAAGTATTCGGAGCTTGTCTTGTTTGAACCTGGAACCCGGCCGTCTGCCTCCCTCCGTGAGCTCAAACATGTTGTGACGGTCACGTGTGAAAACGCGGCATGTTACATTACTGTGTTCACAAGTACGTGAGTGCCCGAGCACAGCTGCTCCTGTTCCTCCACATTGTGGGAAAGTCCTCATTCGCAATATGCACCTCCCATCTCACGCTGCCCCAACCGCAGGGAGCCCATAAGGAGGCGACGGCAGGAGCACGCTTATGCAAAGTGAAGAACTTATGAATTATTTCAGAACGAGCGCAGGGCATTTCTGTGAGCACAAAAACAGAAACGCACGGTTGGCTGAGAAGGGGCCGCACATGAACAGGATCCTTACTCACGTTTGTACCAGCTCAAAAGAGACCACACTTAGTTTTTTCTTTGTAAAATTTATTAATTTATATATTTTTTGCTGTGTGGATATGGTGCATTGAGCCTTGCTGAGTGTGCTGGAGGCTCTGTAAGTGTCTTTGGATTTGAAGGGACAGCGTCGTTGTGGGCCACTGTGACCGGACCACTGTGAGTGGGCCACTGTGAGTGGGCCACTGTGAGCAGACCACTGTGAGTGGGCCATTGTGAGCAGACCACTGTGAGTGGGCCACTGTGAGTGAGCCCCTGTGAGTGAGCCACTGTGATGGGAACTTGTAGGGGACCTTTTCATAGTAAAATCCATGAAAATTCAAGAACCGCAAACTGAGCTTTTCTGCAAGGGGGAATCGCTTCTCACTCTGCATTCTTTCGGGAACACTGCTTTCAGTACAAAAGAACTCTTTGTCGCAGACAGAAATTACTAGCAGAGATTAATAACAGCATTATCCTGTAATGATGCTACAGTAACTGAAATATTTATTAAAGGTCCCACTGTTGGCAATTAGCTTGATGTGTAACTGCTCAGCCACAGAAAACAACAAGATTGCAGAACATCCCATGGTTCCCTTTCAGCCCAGTCTTAGCTCATGCCCACAGCCCCACCCCCACTGCCACACTGCTTTCCCCCCAGCACAAACCCCACCCACCTCATACAGCCTCATCTAGCATCTGCATCTAGTTGTCTGTCTGGAGGATGCTGAAGATCCCATCTTAATTACTGCAAAGCGAAACAACATTCAGAGCCCAGTTCTGGGCATCTCAGGATGCTGGCTTTCTGTCTACAGGCACTTTGCTATGAGGAGTCCAGCTGCCAGGTCTCCCCCCAGTTACAGCCCTCTGATTCTTTTTGAAAACTGGTACAGCTAGGCACAAGGGATTATGGGAAAAGATGCATGGGCTGGCAGCATGACTCCACCTGAAGAAGCTGTATGCTCCCTGTAAGTTGTCACGGCCTCCGTGTGGGCTGTCGTGTAAAGCGTTGGCACTCGTTTTTGTGTTTGTGCAAGTGCACCATCAACTTAAACAGGTGCTTAATGAGACATCTCTGTGGGGGGGGCGGTGGGGTCAGGGGTCATGCAATCGAAAGAGAGGTGTCCGCTTATTGCATAGATCATCAAACAGCAAGCCCATCAGCTGAGCCGGCCGAGCGTGGACGAGATTAATCATATCGGGAGGCAGCGTTTAGCTACGCCGATTCCACCCTGGTGAAGAGCTGAGGAGAGAATGGTGGAGACGGCGGTCAGAGAAAACTAATGTAATGGGAGTTCACTCCCCGACAAAAGGCTCTGAAGACACCGATCAATTTGCAATACTCCGTCCAGCGCAAACGCGCAGCAAAGCGGGAACATGAAAGCAGGACATTAAGGATGCTCCCTGTGAACTCGCCAATCAATAAACAACAGTGGCGGCACGATAAAGAAAAACACCCCACAGTTTCTCATTTTGTTGAGTACCCTCAGGCTTTTGAAGGGGCCGCGGTGCTGATGAGAGGCACACTGCCATGTCATATTTCTTTCTCACCTGTTAGGTGTCATTTGCCAGGCGTCCCTGATCAAGGTGAGCACTGCCCTGTTCAGCCTCTGAGCTGAGGGCAGCTGGAAGGTGGGCAGAAGGGAGGGCGGGGAGAGGGCGGAGCGGGTCCGGGGCCCGCAGACACTTCAGGTGAGGTCGCTGCCTCTCACGCCAGATGACAGAAGTGTTTATGGATAAGTCTGTTTTTGTTTCGCAATGAGCTGATGTACGGATTGATGGCAAGACTTCCTTTTTTTTATCCTTCAGGGGTTTTCAGTTCAACATAATGAGTTTTACCAACAATCTTGCCCATACCCAAAACAAAGACACACACACACACACACACACACACACACACACACACACACACACACAGAAGCCAAAGTAGTGCATATAACTCAGAAGCAGGTATCATGGGAGGGGTCAGTCCTACACAGCCTGGTGCTAAACACCACTTAGTGGACACCCCCCCATTCTCATGAGAAGCCAGTGCTCTCAGAAACCCCCCCCCCCCCTTGCACTTCCTCATGCCAGGGTCCTCCAAAATCCAACAGAAGAGCCTTTATCCCCTGGAGATACAGTACAAATCATCGCTGGTTTTATCTCAGCTGGGGATGTCAGTTTTCTAAATGGGCTTATGCTTTTCCAGCTGTCTGTCAAGCACATTTTCCCTCGCAGCTCCACTACCCCAAACCCCCAGCCCCTTTCCAAACCCCCACCGTGACACTGTGGCTTTTCTGTGCCGGGGTTTAGCTCCTTTCTCCTTACTCCTTTGTTGGCTCAGGGGAGAGGGAGCAAACAGCAGGGTTGATCTTCCTCCGAGCTCCTTGTTTTGTTCCAGCCGCCTGGTCAATAGGGCCGTGCCTAGGGACGCATTGACTGGGAGAGAAGGGCGAGATTGAAATTCCCCTGTTTTTGTTCTGCCCGTCTTTTTGTGTGCAGCGGAATGTCCCTAATCTGGTGGCTGCCACTACGAGCACCCGCCATCGACATGCAAATGGCTCTGAAGCGAGGGGGCAAGGGGGCACCCGGCTGGGGACAGCACAGAGGAGCGCCGGCTTGACCCAACGTTGGCGAGCCAAGTGGTCAGCGACTCGAGGCTTAGACGCACGCGTCATGTCCAGTTCAGGGGAAGAAACCTAGCCTGTCTGCCTTTTCATTGGCTGATGGTATGCGTTCTTAATAGACATTTGCACAGATTCCTCGTTGGGGTGTCTACTCCTCAAAACAGTGGCTTTAAGGGCGAAAAAGAGAACTGCACAACGTCATTTAGTATGCCGTAACACTCTTCCCTCGATCGCATTTCTACAGTCACTTCCATTTTTATGCTGGGAAGCTTGATTATTCTAAACTCACATTGCTGTTACATTTATGCCTGTCTTAGGTCGTAGCTCACAGAAAATAAATTGCCTGGTAGGACCCTTGGAGCTGCTAGCTGTTGTCAAGACAGATGAAGAGCTATACTGGAAGTGGTTCATCTCTTCTGAGTGATAAGCGTTGTTTGAATCCACTTGGAGTGTCTGCTCACATGCTTGGATACGCATTCAAACCTGTGTTTTTGGGCCTGTTTTGAGCAAATCATAAGTGTGAAGGAATACCCCCATTCAGTATTAATTGACCTCTTGGGAAAAAGTCATTTAAAATATTAAAGATGTAGAAAAACCTCTTTATTAAATTAAAAAGTAATTAATGCCTCTACTGATATTGCAGAGACAAGGCAGTCTGCTTTGCAACCACGTTTTAAAGTTTCAAATATTCCCCACCTCTAACATTAGGAAGGTCTGATATTTCATATTTAATTCAGACACTAAGAGTCCTGCTGTGCTAAGGCAACATGTCCCTGTTATTAAATGCAGTTTTATTGTGCAATTGTACAGGTTTTGAGAAGACATTAGGTAGAAGCTCTCCCCCATCTCTTGTTCCATTTATGGATTTAAAAAATGAACTTTGACTTCCAATCGGATTATTTGTTTGCCCACTGTACCTCTAAGGGGCGATGTTAAGTAACAACAAGGCAACCAGTTAATGCCATAATTTGTGTTTGCATGTGCCAGAGGGATGGCCTTTAATTAGTGAATGAAGATGCGCTGTTAAATTAAGCTAAATGACATAAGAATGAATTTTCATGATGGCAGATAATTGTTAGCTTGGGTGCATCTAAACTGATGGACCCAAAGGACACAATGGCCTTGTAATGCTAAAACCATTTATCATTGCCAGAAAACATCCTGTGTGTTTGTTCCAGTCTCTGTCACATGCCCTTCTTGCGCTTTTCAGTCTTGATCACCATGTAGGAACAAGGAAATCACGAGTCATATATATTTTATATGTATTTGAGTGTTCTCTGACAGTTACTGGAGTGAAATACAAAGATATCAAACCGAATTGGTGCTCCCATGGACCGGTTGGAGTTTACAAACAGTATAACTACATATTTCCCATCAGAGTCAATGAATAATCTATATCCTTTTGACAGTTTGGCATGGGTGACTCTGAATCTACTCAGTACAAGACCAGCTGATGAGTAGTATGGTTTGACATCTGCCCTCAGCTCACAGTCTGCTCTAACTTTGTACACCACTTTTAACTGCTTGCAACCTCAACTGGCACAATGTGCCAAGCCAAGAGAAAAGGGAAATGACATCAGCAAAAAGATCAGGGGTCAAAGAAGCTCATAGAGGGGAGGTGTAGTTTCCTGACTCCCAAACCCTGCTGCTTAGTGGTCAGCTGGAAGTGCCTAACAGGGGAGTCAAGAAAGGGGAAATGTGCCAATGGAAATGTGTACTCTGTCAGAGCCATTGGCAGTCAGTCAGTCAGAGGTCGTAACTCTACAAACAGCGCTGGTACAGATGGCATCCAGTGCTTTTTGCCTCTTGTCCAACTCTAGTCCTGAGGTTATGTCCTATCCCCACATTGGCCTGTGGATACTGGTCATTTCTACTATGCTTCAGATTAAAATGAAGTCAGGGCCTGTTTTGCCGTAGGTGCATCCAGATTATGGCATCAGTTTAGAACAGATCTGTATTTTGGGACTGAACCCCCTGTGTCTCAATATGCATGTGTATTAAAAATGTGTCTGCAGGAAGCTTGGGTGCTAAAAGTGCACACCCACATGCACGCCTATGTGTATGTGTGCACCTTGCAACAACACTGACACAAGCTTTCTTTGCACCACACCCCTCCCCCCTTCACCCCACCTTGCTGTTTAATTTCCTTATTATATTCGAATGTTCAGTCCCAGAGTGGCTGCACAACCTTTACCCCACCATACCACACCTCCGCCACCCCTCCCCGCTCTTCACGATTAAACCACTTCAGCACACTAAATAAATCAATGGGGGAGGAAATGTGAGGGTGTAATTAAACACCAGAGCCACTCGCCTACTCTAATGTATTTTTAGAGGTGTGTAGCTTACATTGTTTATGGAGGTCTTCTCCACAGCGATGGAGTAATGAAAACCCTTTATGAGTCCTGGAGATGGATTTGTCTGGCTACCCAGAGCGGCCTTCTCATATTCAGCTGACTGCTTTGTGTATGAGCCACAGAGCTGCTGAAGTTTCTGAGTAACACGTAGCTCACTAATTCAATGCGCCGTATGTTTGAATGGCCAGAAACAACACTGGCCCTTAAGCAATAAACACAATTCTGGCTGCAGCTTCCTAACCAAACATTTGAATATTTTATGAACAAAAGATTTTGTTTATACATTTGTGCTGTAGTGCTCCCATGAAAGGTGACAGCGTGACCGTTATGTGTAATGTCTGAATGTTTGTCATGAAAAGCACTCCACTGAAATCAATAGGCGAAAATTCTCCAAAATTAGCTGCTGTTTTTAATGTCTCACTGACCTGTACAAGATGCCAACTGAGAGTGTTTGTAAATGCTGCAACCCCAAAGTGCCTTGCAGCTAGATGAGAGCATTCGAGAGGTTGTTCAAAGAACAATAGTTATGCAGTGGAGAGTTGGGGGTCCTCTGAGGCGATAGTGAAAGCCCACCCTGGGGTCAGTGATAAGTTAGGAGAGAATACTTGCTTGTTCTGCGAGTGGCCATACATCTTTGTAATTAAAGCCCAGACTAATGACGCGCTCCACCGTCAGCAAGACTTCTGTCTGATCACACGGCCGCTTCATTAGGACTGCTCGCGCCTAACGAGGTGCAGCGATAATAAAGTAAGTCTGTCTTCAGAAGTGATAGAGAGTTTCTCTGGGTAAAGAGCGGGAGGACTGTAAATGTAATTATAATTGGAAATGGCCGGCTACAATTATTACAGAGCTGCTGAAGGGTGCCGGGATCTGTGAGAGTGTGGCTCTGGTGAGACGCGGACGGTGCACCTGGACTACAATCAGGCAGGAAGACTCGAGCCAGAGTCAGGTCCATAGTGGCTCTGAGCAGGTGTTTGTATGATCTGAACACGTGTGCAGAGGTATGGTGTGCAGGCTGCAGTGTGGAGATGCTGCTTGTTCCTGTGTTTGTGCTTTAATGGCATGAGGGGGTGTGAGAACACATGTACTTCTCACAAAGCTTCTGTGGACAGAGCCTCTGATCCAAAGCTGTGTATTGAGTGTGGAAATCAGGGAGCAGGAGTGTAAATATGGCACTGACACCCCAATGGTGCCGGGCCACTTTAGCTTCTTCCTTTCTTCAGCACAGGTAGACTTGGTGGTCCAGCCCAAACACCTGAGGGAACACCGTACAGACACAAAGCTCTAGGCTGTGCTTAACAGAGCACTGAAGGAGCTGTGCCACCCTGAAGAAGCAAAGGAGGACCATTACGCTACAAACTCGTCTGTGTGGACACTCATGAACAAGTGGGTATTTGAAAACAGAGCTTCCTTCCTTAAAATGGTGGCCTGGCAACTCAATGGGTAGAACATCAGGCTGGGATGCAGAAGTCTCCCAGTTTGAATCCCAGCCACCAGGTGTGTCCTTGAGCAAGACACTCAGTGCTAGCACATTGTAACCCGTATGTGAAATGTAAGTCACTTTGGATAAAAGCATCTGCCAAATGAATAAATGTAAAAATATTAATGTATAGAAGGTCTGTGTTGTAACACTGATGCTATTTAAACCACCAACAATGTTTTCAAACAGCAAAAGTGAAAAAGTATAAACAGCTGGTCTCAGCTCAGGAGTTTAGACTAAAATGTATCTTATTATTTCACTCAGGCTAAGTGATTAATTGAACTGGTTCTGAATATGTGTAGAGAACTTAACTAGTGTAATTCACCTGAGTCTGTGACAACCTGGAAGATAAGGCATTATAGAAAACCCTAAAAGCAGGAAACCTTCCAAATGAGCGGGACTTTCCCTGCCTGATAAAACCCGGCTGATTTTTCAAAAATTTTAATTGGTTCATTGAAAATGTTAGCTGTGATTAGTTACACAATCTAACATTAACCTGTAAATTAAAATTCCTTGGTGCAATTTGATGGGTGATTTAATTTGGTGCCTGTCTCTGCTCGCCGCAGGCTAATCCCATTATGAATTCTTTATATAGCTTTTTCCCTTAATGATCAGCAGGCTCTGCACAAGTCCTGATTACTATTGTACACTTAGCACTACATAAAACAGGGGATTAATATGCCCCAGAAGGATTGTTGCCATGGTTCTCCTCCGTCTCCTCCAGGAGATGTTTCTACAACTTCAATTGTCCATAAATTATGATCTCCGGTGAGGCCGGCCCTGGGACTGAACCGAGAGGACGAGGCGGTGAAGTGCGGCGCACGAACACAACGTGCTCAGTTATTTGTGACGGGTGGTGAGTATCTGTGGGGGGAAAGGCTTGGCGGCGTATGGAGGGGCGCTCCCAATGCAGAGGTGTATGAGAAACAACAAATGGTGGTTGGAAAAAAGAGGCGGTAACTGAAAGCTGGATAGCAGTGTTGGTCAGACAGGCTTGGAAGAGGTTGGGGAAAGAGTCGAGAATGCATTAGCTGCTGTAAAGCGCTCTTATGTGTACTAACCAGCAGTGGGCATGTGGGGAGGGGGGTCGCTGACACAGGGACAAATCCAAGCCTCCACCACCCACACTCTCAGACAGCCTATGTCAAGGACAAACTGGAAGATGCCCAGGAAAATTGACATTTGAGGAAGGAATGTCAGGAAAACGCTCTGCAGGGACTGTGAATGATGGCAGGAAACCATTCAACCAGCCAACTCTCCGCTGTAAGATGCTTTTGGAGTCCATAAACCTCACTATGTCAGTGGCCTCTCTCTACCCCTCGACCTTCCACCCCAAGTCCATGACCATACAGGTTTTACAAAAGCGTTTCTCTTCATTGCCCTCCCTGACTTCCCATCTGGTAACTCTGACCACTGCTAACCCCCCCACCCTCCAAACCACCAGCATGGTGCATGGGGGAGGCTTCTGCTTGAGTGCTCAGGATGGGAAAACCAGTTCAGCGTCTCCAGCATCGATGTCTGGTAAAGACAGTCCACCGTTAATCAACTGATGTGCAGGTACCACTGCTGATTTACTCGCCCTGGCTTGCTTTTTCAGTGGCAGCTCAGGTAAGTGCCTTGCCTGCAGTAATGTGACTGCGTGACATTGTAATTTAAAGGGCCTGAGACAGGCAGAACCTACTCTCTGGATGTTTGATAAGGCACCTGGACATGGCCACCTACAGCACAATGTTCACAGATAGTCATTTAAAACTTAGGTTCCCCTTTGGGGTACCAGTACCTCTGTTTTTAACTATAGACATTCATTAACAAAGGATCACGCAGGGTATGTTTCCTTAATCAATGGCCTGTTTTGCCAACACTGCGCACGCACGCACCCACGCACGCACGCACGCACGCACGCACACACACACAGCTGGAGTGAGGATGTAACCAGTGAAATGTCAGAGATCACATGATCTTTACAAATTTCAGTGCAGCCCAACATAACCATATGAGTAGCAGTATGCCAAAAAAAAAGCTCTTGGGAATATTACTGCATCCAAAACCATAGTATGCATCAATAACTATGCAAAAGTACATGACATACTACAGCCAGCCAAAATCTGATGTGCGCAAATACTTGGAGCTTTTTGACCCCACGATTCCACAGGTTCAAAGAAGTCATGGCTGCTATGCCATCAAGGGTCAGAGGTCAATGCGTCAATGAGATGTGATGTTGTAGCATGTCTGAAACATTGCTTAATTATTTAAAATCCATACTAAGTATATTATTATATACTTCCTTTTTCACTAAGTGCTTGATCAAATGGCCCCAAGCAGAATACTTTGTCTCAGCGGCAGTGTCAGCCTTCCTGATTTGTCAGCCATCTCTCAGCTGGAGGCAACCCAAAATTATTTTCCTCTTCCATCATTCCTTCCGAGTTTTGTCCTTTAAAAAACTTTACTTGATCCCATCTTTTTACATTGGTGGATCAGTGTGGCAGAGGGGTGCCAAACGAGTGCTGAATGTGTAATTAGCAAACGATTCACAGCAGTCATGGGAATCTCCATCAGGAAAACTCTCCCTCCATCGACTCCATGCTCACTGGATGAAGGGGAGTTGGAGGAAGACAGTGTGAAGTCCCGAGCGTCTCCACAAAAAACCCACAGACGTCCAGTATCTCCTGAAAAGAAACAACAAGCTGCCCCACCCCCACCCTGCCCTCCAGCTCAAAGAAATGGCTTTTGTCTTTCTCATAAATAACCACCAGTATCACTATTCATATTTATTCAGAGGGCATCAGTTAATGTTCTGTACCTCAATCAAACATAACATACCTATTCTTAGTACCTCTCTATTCTTTGTGACCTTGGAATAATAATATATTAAAAAAACTTTCTTTGTATGAAAGATCACAGTGTCATACCCCTGAAGATTTCATGAGGTAAAAATGATAATTACGTTTCTTTTTCTCCTGTGTAATTCTATGATTATGTAGTCCTATTATTTAGCCAGAGCCCAGGGCCAGATGGTGGACTCTATAAGGCAAAGCACTTAACTATGTTTTGTTAGGTCAATGTTATGTATTTCACAGGAGCTGAGTTCTGTATTTAAGCTGCCGTGTGTTCATAATTGGATCAGATCCCAGGCCTGCCTTATTTTCTACCCTGTCAGTGCTCATCGCCACTATAATTATTAATGTCCTAATAAAACCCAAGTGTCTCTCTCTCTCTGAATGCGTAATGCATTATTCCTCCAAACCCAAAGGCTGCTGACGAGGCCTAGACGGCTCCCCTGTGTCGGGGCGGGTCTCCGGGACCCAGCGGGTCGTGCAGGAAAGCGGCGAAGCATCGGAAATCAATTACGCCGCGGATCCCCCCCCCCCAGCTGCCCGTACCAGGTCTGCTGCACTTCGATTAGATGCTCCGCGCCGAGGCCCCGCGGACGGGGTTAGCGCCACCACACGAGGAGCGACGTTTGTCAAGCGCACGACAAACGTGGCGGATAAGACGGCGCATGAAGAGACGTGGTGAGAAATGTCGTGAGAGCGAGCGCCGAGACCTTGCCGCAGACATTAATCTGCTGGAGCAGCGCGCGAGCGACAACGTGCTTCGTTATTTATTTACCAAACAGACGTTTCATCCTAAGTGAGAGGATGGCTTGCGCTTCGCATTTGCGCTTCGCATTTACAAGGTTAGCTGTTTAGCGAAACTGTTTAAAATGAGCAGCTTTCTTAAAGAGGACCAAATGGAGGGTCTACGAATGACTCTTGGTTCCAGAGCGTTTCTTCGGTAAGCTCTGCATGTTACATGAGAAGGAGCAGCATGGAGGATGTGCTTCTGTCTTCCTTTGTGTTGCAGCCACAGAAACGTCCTCTGCTTGGACTTGACAAATTATGGACAACTGAACATATTAGTGTATTAAAACACGTATAAAAACAAGGTTAAAAAGAAAAAAAAATGTATGCATTTGAGAAGAAAACAATTTGAAAAGATTTGACTGCAGTATTAGCAGTAGATACAAAACTTAGTATTTTATTTTTCATGCTAAGGCTCTAGGAGATAAAACTAGCTCTTGTGCAGAGCCAATAACTGTGTTCAGTGACTGAATACCAACTAGTTGCAGCTGGTCTGTGAACTCTTCAATGGGTGACTACATAAGTGCCTGAAATTAACAACCTGTACAGAGTTGATGCTGAAAAATTATTCACCCAGTCCAGACTATGTAGGAGGGGAAATAACTAAAACTGTAATTAGCAGATAAGGTCTCTTTATACAATCTCCAGTGCATAAATCTCTCGGTGATGAAAGAAATGTTTACTGTGTACAGCACTGGAGCACTTGTCACTTCAAACTGTAGCATATTACTGAAACACTGGGGGGATAAAAAAGATGGCTGATTTGTGTGCCACTGAAACCTTTGGGAGAGCACAAATACCCCACAATATGTGCACGGTATAGGTGAAGGATTTGTGCTAAGGTAATTTTAGAAGCCAATTTTTTATATATAATTTTAAATATTGACCTTTTATTGTACTCAAATTGAATCTTGCCTGGCAGTTATGAGATTATATAATTATTTATGTATCTCTGCTGTCATTTTTCATGTTACAAGCAGGGATATAAGGGGTGAAGATGTTCCCGGGTGAAAATCTGCCGACTGCTTTGGATTTCTCACTTCAGATCTGTCAGGTGTCTTGGATGTTAGTGGCAGGTTTCTAGCCGAGTCTGGGTACCTGAGATGTGTTGGATACCTGAGACCTCGCTTTTCTCGGTCACGCTGCAGGGCTCCACCATGGCATTAATGTACTTAATGGACGCAGCTACGTCTGATTGTCCATTCAAACAACCTTGGTTTCTTTTCACTTTCACACACAAATTCAGACCCACACTTGTTCTGTCTGAAATGCGGCCATATGAGGGGGATGTGGGCCAGACTTGGTTCTGCCTGACATACCTTGATGGGCAGAGGCAGGGAAGAGTGTCTGCGAATGACGGGACAGAACCACACACCTGGCAGATTTTGGGCTGGACTAGTGAAGTAGCCTTTCAGGACCAGCAGGAAAGCCACTTAGTTCCAATAATTTTCTATCTGTTTCTTGCCTATTTTATTTATATTGTCTGAAATTGTTAGAAACTTTATATTGTTACGTAAGTAAATGCAAAAGCTCATGTTCCATTGGGATAAAGCTAATTGGTGAAGCGCAGTACCAGAAATTATTTCTTTGCCTACTTGTTTTCATGGTTAGATTCTGAGCAACATTGTCTGTTGTGTTATTGATTGTGACAAATGTGCTTCCCCTGTTTTATCTCTTTCTCCAGCCTTCTGTGCATTAATAACTCATTTTAATATAGTTGTTATTTTTACAGCTATTTTTAAATGAATTTTAAATGAATTTTCATGAAAACGTTTTTTTACATACTGGTGCCTGGTTTAGAGTTTTGATTGGCTGTTAGTGATCTGTACACACCCATGCCAAAACTGCCCAGAAGCTGGGGGCTACTCTGCTGATCACTTCAGTCTTAATTGTTCCTTTAATTAGGCTGTGCGGTGCTTGGGATAGAGGGAGGTAGGGCACGTGTCATATTGCTAGAAAAGCTCCACCTCCATGTGCAGTGTTTTGTCTCCCTGCGAGGGCCATGATCCATCCACAGAGGACACGAAGCACCAGAACTCTGCCCACCTGCATCTGTGCCCACCCCCACCCTATTCCTCCCCTGCAAACCCTCTGATCTTCATCTCCTCTAGAGCTCTTTTCCCCCACTTTACCCTTTTTTTCCCTCCTTCTGCAACTGTTTTCATCCTTTGTGTGTGTGCCCCCCCACAAACACTCCTGGATCTGAAATGCACACCACAAGAAGCTGTGCATAACCCAGAGATAACATCAGTACAGTTACCAACGAGTACTGCCAGCCTCTGGCTCATGGGCCACTGAGACTGGCATAGACGTGTTTGTTTTTTGTTCTGATTTATACTCTCCTCTCTCCCCCCACTCCCTCCCTCCCCGCCTAGCTGAAAGTGTTCCAGACCGAAAGATCCACATGTTCCCTGACAGCTGTCCCTCATTATGAATCTCTCCCTCCCTTTGCTGGCGCGATTTAAAGCAGGAACCAAAACGTGTGCCCTTGTTTGACACAATAGCCCCCCTCTGCCCCACCCGTCCTGACAATAACCATTAGCCTTGTAGCCTGAGCACTTTCCACACTGGTAACATTTATAAGAGTGGGTTGGGAAGGCATTTATTGCACATACATTGCATTGTTATTGCATTCATTACATGGCCTGCACAATGATTTTAAATGAGAAAGAGTACGCATAAAAACACAACATCCTAAAACACAAATTCTGAAAGACAAGGAGTAACATTCCTGGTGGCACCCCTCTGCCACATCTGTTCCAATCCCTCTCCAGTCCAAAACTGGGGGGGGGGTCTCTGTTCATTTCTCCCTGATCTGGTGGCAACACCTGCATGTTGATCACAACTGAGATGAAGGGTGGGTTTGCTGTCAGGACCCCATCCCCCCCGTGGAGTCTGGTACCATTAAACAGTTGACTTTCATGTCACAAGACAGGCACAGAGGGGCATTGGGGCTTGGGGTTAGGAGATGGTTATACCAGCCCATGGGGACATGCTGAGATTTAACAACTAATTACTCATTGTCTCCCAACACAGGCTCTTTCCAGAACAATCCGGCTACCTTTGATGGAGGAGAGCTTGAGTGTGGTGAGTATAACCCAGGGCTGTCTGCTCACGGAGCACATGGACGCAGCGCATCCATGACCCACCCAGCTACACCCCTCTGCCAACTCACAATCCCTTACCTGAGAGTGGGCAATGGTGTGAAGCCAGAGATCGGCATGCACTCAAAGATGTTTGCCCCTCCTCCTCCATCATCGCAACGTTGCGCGAGAGGAAGCGGCTGGCACTTAATGCGGTTACGCTGCAACTGTTGAGCCAGCTTCCCCTGCCTGTGCCTGCTCCTCGTCATGGCCCTGCCACCAGAGTCAATTAGGCTGCGCTCAACAGGATTTCATGTTTCTCTAATCAAATGAACAAGGAAGCAGCATAGGCTGGACGGTATCGATAAACGAAAATTGTCAGGGACCCCCCCACCGGTCCCCCATTCCCCGGCACCATAATTTGGTGCGTTACAATCAGTACTGAAAAAACCGTCTGTCGAGCCTCCGGTGTAATAACAGCCCACAAGAGACCAAGAGCAGGACCCGTTTTACAGGTTGGCTGAGTACTTGTTTCTTATTTTTGACCCAGGTTTCCTCCATGTGCGCAACAGAGAGACAGTGGTTCAAAAAAGTCAGACCTGCAACAGAAAGCTCTTGATCAAAATCCTAGGAGAGCAACTGTCAATAAAAATTATTTTTTCAAAAGGCAATTTAGGAATGAGTAGCAGAACATATGTCCAGATCTGCTTCTACGCCAGCCAGCTATGGCTATTCAGAGTCTGCCTCTGTGGCTACAGGTGATGTGTCAGGGAGAAGCCTCTCTGGGTGTCCTCTCAGCATGAAACAAGTTCCAGTGTTGCAGCAGTCAGCAAAGGAAGGCTATGAACACCAGTTCTGACATATGAAAAGAGGCCCTAGCTGTGCTTGGCCAGGTGGAGTAAAATAAATTTCAAGTGATGACTGATCTTGAACGAAGACCCGAGCAGTTTCCCTCCTTGTCTGTCCCAAGTGAATCTTGTTAATGGTGACTCCCACAAACTAACCCTAACAGCCATAGACACACTCTTACCCCCCACCATTTTAAAACTAAAGTCAGTGGGACTTTCACTGAAGTCAGGGATTGAAGCCCCTGGTAGTTCTTCTCACTTGGACCGGTATCAAAAATTTGATGATGTATGATGTTAAGGTCGCCATGGTGACCAACGCACCCAGGGAGAAATTAGCCTGAGAAAATAAGTTTAAGAAAAGGAGTTTATCGGTGACGTGTTTGCGTTTCTTCCCAGTGCGCCCTCTCCGCTTTCAGGCCTGACCTCTGAAGGTGTCCTTGTAAATGATGGAGGAATGTTGTGGAATTAGAGCACAATACACCTTGATCAGCCATAAGCGAAAGATGAATTTATCACGCAGCGAACAAGCAGTCCCATTCAGGCTGTAATTATTGAGGCCCCATTTTGGGTTAATTATTGTCATTAGCATTATGTGTTCTAAGTGAGCACATAATTTAGAGAGGGGAGGGGATTAAAAAAAAGCATAGATGAGCTTTTCAGATGAGCAGATCATTTGGTTTTAGGAAATTGACAGAAAACAGCAGGGAAACAGCCGAAAAGGGAACAATTATTTTAATGATCTGACTCACGCAGATGCTACAAATTAGATTTAGCCCCCAGCTCCCCTACTGGTAACTGTGTGCGTTTTCAGACATGCAGCATTGCCTCTCTGAGCGGAGACGCCGATCGAGACATGTTTCAGAGCTGTTTCTCCTCCCACTGATTTCTGCAACTTTCATAAACGAAGGAGCTGTGAATTACGACCCTGTCCATTTGCTGAAGACGCGCTGCCGTAGAACATATAAGCGTAAAGAAAGACATTTCAGGTGCTTATGGGACACGCCTGCCAACAGTCAGAATGTGTGTGGACACCCTCCATTCAGAGTGTGAGTGGTCAGCTGGTATTAGCGTGCCTTTGTCACTAGCCTTGCCTGTTGCTGTAACTCTGTTTTGGTGCTGCGGGACCCTGCATGTGATGGACAAACGAGAGCCAGGAGTAAAAATGACTTCCAGACGCTGTTGCTCAAAGCAACTTATCTTGCAGGGAGGATGCTGAGTGTGAATTGTTTTCTCGGCCTTGGAGTTTGGTTCCTGAGGCAGTGTGTGTGTTTGTGTGTGTGTGTGTGTGTGTGTGTGTATGCGCGTGTGTGTGTAAGTGTGTGGGGAGGGGTGGTGAAGTTAGCTTTCCCCCATTACGTTTCACTTTCCGTGTTGTGACAGAACTGAGGTCATAATGCAAACGTGTCGATAAAAGTAACAGCCCCCATGTGCTCTGGCTACAAGCAGGTAAGACGGGGTGGCGCAGAATGCCACTGAGGTGGGAGTCACGCCACAGACCGGGCTCTCCAGCTGCTCCTGGGGAGCAACGCACCGTGACGAAAATCTTGTTAAAATCCTAATAGGAGCTATGAAAGGGTATTGATCATCTATCCCTCCCTGTTTGGGTGACAAGGTGAACATTAGGAAGGCCTCCCCAGGCCGCTGAGTCCACACCCTCCCCTGATGTTATTGACTGAGACAGTCGTGCTAGCCTGACAAGCAAGGCACATATATGACCACATAAATGAACACATACTGTACTGTTGAACAAATATGACCATATGAATAAATACATACTGCTGTTGAATACACATGACCACACAAGTATATCCATACTGTACTGTTGAACACACAATAACATTCAGTATCAATTAAATAAACCTGTTTAAAATCAGGATTAAAAAAATGTCTATTATGTTTCACTATATAGTACAGTATTTATTGACTTGCTCGTTGTGACATGCATGTGTATAATTATTCATTGTAAGTCGCTTTGGAAAAAGGCGTCTGCTAAATGAATAAATGGAAATGTAATATTACATTTATTGATACAAGTATAGAATTTAAAGCTTAAAAAAAATCTAACAAAACCTGGATCCAAGAATGTGTACTTGTGATTGGTACTGTATATATGGACCCAGTCCCACGTGCACTTATCCATATATGTGGGTAAGTATGCGAAGAGCAACATTAATATATGAAGTACTGTACATAAAAGTTTGAACAGCACACAGTGTGCAAAGCCTGAGAAAGGCAGCAAAGGATGATGGGGTAGAAAGGGAGGGGACCCTGCATGTAAAAACAGGGGAATGAATGGATTTAAAGTGAATTGTGAAGGTTATAAACCTACAGTTTGGACATAACTTTATGGAGATTTACATTCAAGCAGCCCCTCTGTAATTCTCAGCTCCATACAGAAACGATTCTCTTTCAGCCCAGGTAAATATCATCATTGTAAAAGCGGTTTCCAATACAGTCGGTTACATGGGCTCTTTAGCTGAGCACAAGCTGTTACCTCTAACCTCAAAACTATGTTCAGTGGCCTGGTGGCTCAATGTGTGGAATATCAGCCTGTGATATGAAAGTCTCCTGGTTCAAATCCCAGCCCGAGAGTCCTGTTGAGCCAGATGCTCAAGACACCAGTATGTGGCTGCCTGCTGTTTCCCCCAGGATGACGGGTTGAACACAGAGCAAATTATTTATTTGTGACAAACATGACTCCCTTTGTGAATTGAGCATTAGAACGGGCTCAGCCTGTGTGACTATCAGTCTCATTTATCACTTTACTGTTCTCTCCAACATGTGCTGTCCTTACTGTTATCTCTTTACTGGTCTCCCCACAATACTCTGTCCTTACTGTTATCTCGTTACTGGTCTCCCCACAGTACTCTGTCCTTACTGTTATCTCTTTACTGATCTCTCCACCATACTCTGTACTTACTGTTAACTCCTTATTGGTCTCCCTACGCTGTTCTTGCATTGTTCTCTTGGGTAACAGCTGTCACCTTATTTTTCTGTAAAGAATTATTGAATTTGTTTTGACAGTTTTTGGGGGGACTGGGTTGTTACTTGGCTGAAAGTAAATTTCCATTTGAAATCGTTTTGTGTTTGGTACATATTGTATTGATTTTGCATTAGAGTTAGTAAAAATATTTTAAGAAGTCACATCAAAAAGTTTTTTTGCACAAAAATCAAAAGATATTTTTCTAAACTGACTCATTGTATATATACTGGTCTTTATTTTGTGCCTTTTGATGTGTTTTAGAAGCAAAAAGAAAACACAATAATTGTTGAAGGGCAACAACTTGACATGTTGTAAATTTAGGATAACATTTCAGACGTTTTGGAGTTTTGAAAGAAAAACATTAATTTTTGCATGTTTCACAGTACTTCAGGCTACACAAAGGGCAGAGCATTCTGTGGGAAAGCCCTGTTGTCTCACATCGTTTAAGTGCAGCATTCTGTCAGTACTGTGCTGGCCTGTGAACGTAGCCTTTTAGCGTAGCATACTGCAGCTGTAACAAAGCCTTTGATCCCAGGCAGTGTGAACTCTATGTGTATGTAACTGGCCAAATACACAGTCAACGAAAGCAACACGATTGGCTTTTGATGTTTTTATGCAAGATCCAATTGAAGCGAATCCTTCGTAAACTGAAAGATGTTAAAAACCACGCTGGGCCCTAATTCTGAATAGCATGCAACCCAAGGGTATTGTGAATATTGTACTTAGTACTGTCCCATACTTTTTAATGCTGACCATATGGTCTTAGAACAATACTGTAAAGCAATATGTTTTTCACGTATGGTGAAAAACAGGACCGCTGTGGATGCCTTTCACAGCAAATTTCTGAATGTTTTCCCAAATAACTATAAGTGGCTGTATGACAAGGGCCACATTCAAAACATTAAAGAAATGTTTTATGCAATGGCTTTTTTCATGCTGACAAATGTTGTCACTGATGTGTGGTTGAGATGCTACTTCGTTAATCCTTCAATAAATGACTATGGAACTAAAACAGTATCAAAACATTTCACAAAAAATAAACATAGAATCCACAAATACGCAGTCACAAGTGCATAGAAGACAATCTACAAAATATAACTCAATTTACACAAGTATACCTACATTCACAAATGCAAACAATTTTTTTCATAAATAAATACAAAACATGTGTTTAGAATATATTTACGCAATATCACACCAGAAGGAACACTGTTGGACTGAATATCAGCATGGCTTTGATGCATTGTAGTGCCAAGCGCAGAAGACATTACTGCTGTGTTGATATTTTAGCACAACAGCACAACCTTGAGTGTAATATTTCTTTTATAGAACAGTTCTACAAACGCTAGTTACTAATTGACACTAATAATCAAAACACATTATGATTTATTTATTTAATCAGTTATTTGGCTCCTTCAACATAAATTGTTATTTTTGGCATAGATTACTGAGCTCAGGACCAACGGTTATTGTAATTAACGGGTGTTAGAACTCCTGTGAAGTGGAGTGGTACATATAGTTAAACATCTCAGTGCTGTTCCTAGAAAGCTGTACTCTCAGTTTTCTAGGAATTAGTCTTGTCTCAAATTACTTGGTGGAAACTAACTAACTGTTGTATAATTATGAACATCTTTTTATATTCACGGATTCTTTCACATACATTTGCGTATGTCTTCTCACAAGAGAAGTTTGAGACTGTCCCATGCTGTAGGATCACAAATATGAGCGATGCCATCTCTGTAAATGTGAAAAAAGACCACTGACAGTTGTAAGAACCACTACACAATGTAATCATTCATTCTATGGAGATCGTCTGTTTTTGTCTTCTACTGATGTCAGGTCCTCTAACCACTTTTATAAACCCACTTACTTTGACATTTAAGACATTACAGACTTCATTTTTAGCATATACACTTCATTGATCACAGTTTCCCCCAGCATAAAATGTCATTAAAACACAATTAAACAGTGCAATGCTGTATGGTTAGCACCTCTCAGATTTGAAAATAAGGAGCTGGTTGCAACCTGTACTTAGGCTATTACACAACTGACATAATGAATGCAGGCAAATAAACTGTGTAGTGTACCCAAAAACTTGCACTGTGTACTACTAACACATTCAGATTGAGCGAATGTTTCACAGGGAGACATATTACTTTAAGCATTCGTGTGCAGTTTGGCACATTGACCTAATCGGTTCACTCTACAACTGTTAACCTGGAGAAACCTGTTAAACTGCCACCATTTAATTTATTCCTCAATATAGGGACCATAAGGCTTGATTCCATACAGTGTTAAATTTGACATTAGATATTGTAACAGACCAAGGGAGCAGGCAGGCTTCGAACCCAGGCTGCTCACATTTTAGAGAGACGGATTAGCCTACTACCCAAAGACACAGCTCTTTAGCATGGGGAGCTAACTGGCCTCTAGTCTCGACCCCTGGGGGTGATGTCACAGTCACTGTAGCCAAAACGCTGCCACCCGAAGTGGTCGCTACAATATGTAATATTTTCAAAAGATGATGAAGTCTGAATTCGCATCAATAAAATCTGGACAAACATTTGAGAATTTATGCATAAGCAATCGTATGAGTTCTGAGTAAGCAAAACAATTTCCAAAATGTTGAAAAGAAATTTTTTTTAGGAAAAATGTTTTTTGAACATTTTGGAAACTATTTCTTTATATTATATTCAATTAAAAAAATTGCATTTTAATGAAAAAATGCATTTTGCAATTTAAATACCCAGTACTTACAGGGCTTTCCTGGCTGTTACATTGACCAAAGTTTCAGAAGCTATTATTTAAAGAGCGACGTAGTACCATCTGTGTCACGCCCCATCATTAGTAGCCTCCAGACATGGCTCATTATGAGAAGGCATTATGATATATGCCACCATATAAGCTACCCTTTTGTGAATTATTGAGCCTACATGCCACTACCAAGTGTTTCTGAGCTAATCTGTCTTGTGTTTCTCTCCATGCTGTGCTGCTCTGTTCCTGATTCTGCCTGGTGCCTTTCCCTATATTGTGTCTTCCTTCCCAGTCCACATCCTGGAATGACCTTCATTGACCTTTGCCTGATCTCCAGATTTCGTCTCTGCCTTGTTCTTATTGCACTGTACCTGATTCCACAAATAAAAATTTACTCTGCACATTGAGATCCAGTCTCTGTGAGTTTCTGCTGTGCTAACAAATACTTTGCCAACAAATGGATTCCATTGAGTGGGAGGTCAGATGCCACCAGCAGACCATCCAGATAGTGGAGCTCACCATGGCTCTCTCTGCCGCCAGAGATGTGCTGGCTGCAGCAACCCCGCTGGAACCGCTGTCGGTTACAGGCACCTCCAGCACTGTCATTGTGGCATTTAGTACTCCAGTCCCCACTCTGAAAAAGTATGATGGAGACCCCAACTGCTGTCAGGGTTTCCAGATGCAATGTTCTTTTTACCTTGACAAGAATTGAGGGCGCTATGCCATGGAAGCAGAACAATTGCATTTCATTATCACTCTGCTCACTGGTTTCACACTTGAGTGGGCTACAGCGCTGTGGAAGCAAGGCAGTCATCTCCTCTCCTCCCTAGGTTTTTTTGTGGCATTCAAAAATCAGTTTGACCATCCTCGCCTAGGTAAGAACATTGACGATCACCTCCTTGCACTCCACCAGGGCTCTACTCCTGCAGTTCCATTCCGCATGGTTGCAGCAAACAGCCACTGGGATGAATCCACCTTGCTGGATTTGTACAGGAGCAGCTTCACGGCCTGTGCCGAGAAGTTGCCTGGCGAGGAGAGAACGCTTCACTAGACGAATACATCCAACTCTCCATCATTTATGACAACATGATGTGGGAGAGACAAAGCAAAAAGAGCAATGAATACCTCTGTTCCTCTCTGGCCCTGTCTCCCTCATCCACTGGCGAGCCCATGCAGATCGGCTGGTCTGGTCTGTCACCTGAAGAAAGACATTGGAGATGAGATCTGCGGCTGTGTTTGTATTGTGGCCAGGCTGGTCATGCTATTGCTGGCTGTCCTCAGGGTCCCCTAAGAGGAGAGAGACAGAAGGTACCCCGTTGTGAGCCCTTGCCACAAGAAGTTGAACAAGCACCCTGTAAGTATCATGACTTTGCTGACATATTCAGTCCCATACTGGGATATGTACTTTCGCCTCAGCGCGCTCACGACTGCGGCATCAATTTCCTGAAGGGGGCTCCTTTGCTTAAGGGATGTGTCTACCCCTTGTGTGACCCAGAGGAGCATGCGATGGAGACATACATCTGTGAGGGCTTGGAACAAGGTATCATTCGACCATCAACATCTCCTGCTGCATCTGAGTTCTTCTTTGTGGGAAAGATGGTGGTCTGCATAGATTATCGTACCCTCAACAAAGTAACTCGCAGGATCCAGTACCCTTTGCCTTTTGTCCCTGCAGCTCTAGAACTATGTGACGCTCAGTGGTTTATGAAGCTGGACTTCCTTCGTCTCCAGTAGAGGGCACTATGAGTATTGAGTGATGCCTTTCGGACAACAAAACAGTCTGGCCATATTCCAAGCCTTCATCAATGACATTTTTGCTGACATGCTTAACTGGTTTGTAATTGCTTATATTGATAACATCCTAATATACCCCTCACCTCTTCCTCCCACACAACCATTGTTACACTAGAGCTTCACCAACTCCAGGAACATCGGCTGTATGTGAAATTAGAAAAATACGAGTTTCACCCTGGCATCACCCGAACCCAAGAGCTGCTAAGAAAACAGTTCTGGTGGCCTTCCTGGAAAGAGAACAGCCACAACTATGTCCTACATTGTCCTGTTTATTCCCAAATGAAAACACCCCGCTTCGCTTCCTCAGGAACACTGTAGCTACTACCAATTCCACACCGTCCCTGGTCACATATCGTAGTGGATTTCCTGTCAGAATTAGCCTCCTCAAAAGGTAACTCTGCAATTTTTGTCATCTTCGGCCACTTTTCAAAAAAGTACTGTCTTGTTCCCCCTACCATGCTTGCCTACTGCAGTTGAGAGAGCATAGGTGCTTTTTTCACATCATTTCAAATTGTGGGCTTCAGTTTACATCTCAGGTATGGAAAGCCTTCTTCAACAAACCGTGTGTCTCTTTCAATCTCTCCTCAGGCTATCATCCTCGGACGAATGGCCAAGTGGAACAACTAAACCAGGATGTCTTTTGATTCCTCCACTCATACTGTTTCTCTCACCCTGCAGACAATCACACCAGTCTACTGACCTGCCTTGGGCTGAATATGCTTACAACTCGCAATGCCATTCCTCCATTCACCTCTCTCCTTTCCAATGTGTGTGAGGGGGGCTATCAACCCTACCTCTTACCAACAGAAGAAACACCAAGCAAGTGATGTTCCTGTAGTAGACAAGTGGCACCGTCAGGCTAGCTCAGTCTGAAGAGTGGTTCGTGCTCAATAGCACCACACTGTGTCTCAACAGAAGAACCAGTATGACTGCAGGCATTGCCCCACACTCATCTTCCATCCTGGACAGCAAGTATGGCTTTCCACTCAATACCTTTACTGGAAAGGCCGGTGCTGTAAGCTCCTCCCATGCTACATTGGCCCCTTCAAGGTCCTTCATAGAATTACTCCAGTCTCATACCATTTCCTTATGCCTCCTCAATGTCACATTGTGCCCACATTTCGTGTGTCTCAGCTAAAGCCTGTTCATTTCAGCTCAGCACCCCCACCACCTGACTTATCTCCTCCTCCTCCTCCTCTGCAGTTAGATAATCGGCAAGCTTACTGTGTTAAACCCCTGTTGGACTCCTGTTGTCATCAGGGCTAACTCCAGTACCTCATAGACTGGGAAGGCTATGGTCCTGAGGAACTGTCGTGGGTCCCTGTCTCCTGGAAACTGGACCCAACGTTGGTGTCTGTCTTTCATACTGCCCACCCCTACTGCCCTGCTCCCTGGCCCAGGGGCGGCCTCGCCAGTCGCCTGGAGTCGCCCGTGGAGGGGGGGTGCTGTCATGCCCCATCATTAGTAGCCTCCAGACATGACTTATAATGAGAAGGCATTTATAATATACGCCACCACCCATGCTACCCTTTTGCGAAGTTTTGAGGCTTCATGCCACTACTGATTGTTTCTGAACTAACCTGTCTTGTGTGTTTCTCTCCCCGCTGTGCTGCTCCATTCCTGATTGTGCCCAGTGCCTATTGTGTCTTCCTTACCAATACACATCCCAGATTGACCTTCACGGACCATTGACCTTTGCCTGAACTCTAAATTTTGTTTCTGCCTTGCCCTTATTGCACTGTACTTGATTCCACAAATAAAAATACACTCTACACACTGGGATCCAGTCTCTGAGTTGGATACACTGAGTTGGATACACACAAGTGTTAACTGGAATGGCTTCAAATCAAGTAACATGTTATATCTGTGAGCCAGTTTGTGGTTGAGAGGGTAAATGGTAACACCAAAAAACGAAATCATGGAAAACTTATGTATACTTTGCAATTAAAAGGACATATAATGATCACAGTTGCATGACTTCTCCCAGACAATGTAATGTCTTGATTTCATTAATTAGTAAGTATAACCAAATTCAAAACTTGAGCAGTCTGACGATTTTATATTTTATTTCCAGTTTGCCAATAAGCACGGTATAATTTTTCTCACTACAATTGCCACCTGTTTTGTACAACACAGAAATGTTTCACAATTAAGAACAAACTGCTGCATTCTAACAGCATGAACCCACTTTCTCCTCAAGTCACAGACAGTGGGAAACTGATAAAAAGATAAGTAGATGTTTTTTTCCATTAAATTTGAGGAAAGTGGGACACTACAGTAACTGTGAGTCGTGCTTCTCGCTGGTATTTTCTTTCTGTATTACTATAGGAACTCAGGTGTGTGAAAACAGACCATTGTGAGACAACCTACACGAATGCATGTGAATGTAAAAGAATGGTTACAACTATATTCTATACACAAATATATTAATTTGTGGAATACGTTGTGTTAATTTGTGAATTTATAAATGCTTATGTATACTGCTTTACATTTATTTGTAATTGTCTTTTCTGCATGTTTGTGGATTTTACATTTACGTTTGTGAAAGGTTTTGATGCTGCTTTAGCACTTTGTCTCCATAATGACCACAGATTGTTTGCAGGTTTGTCTAGTGGATCTTGTCAGCTGTGTTGTGTGTAATTGCAACAGCTCAATGGAGGCGTGTGTGAAGCTGACCACTTTGGAAAATTAACTCACAAAGTGCTGTGTCCACTAGACCTCCCATTGAGCCTTCCTTCTTCAAAGCCACAGAACCTACCGGCCTGTGTTTCCAGAAACCTTTGCCAACGTAAGCCCCAAAGCGGGTAACTCCATACAGGGAAATCTCCTCTAAGCTGTAATCTTTTGTCATTTGATCTCTTATCACCTTGTTTACCCCAACGCCTCAGAAGCTAAAAGAACCTCGACAGCAACTTCAAAACCGGGCACGGCATGTTTGGATTGTCAGCATGCTGTTCTGAAAGGTTTAGCCTGAGCAATGTGACAATCTGAGTGAACCCTGACAAGACCAATACCTATAAATTATTTAATGATGGTTCTACTTTTGTAGAATTATTTAAAGTATCATAATTGCAGCTCTGCTTCTCAGGCCTCGACTTGGTGGCAGTGTATCTACTGGGAGAGATCATAATCACCGTACGGTGTCACGTTGCAGACACACTACAAAAATATCTTCTTAATGACTGGCAAATTGGCCGAAAGCGTTGACCTGGATCTAGACCAAACAGAAGACAGTGTTTTTTTTTTCCAGAAGGGAGCAAAAAGACCCCTAAATTGTCACCATATTGCTGCCCCCATTTAACTCTCCGGTGAATACAAACACGAGATGACGTGCTGGCAAAATCAAACACCCCTCCCTACCTCTCATCAGCCCTGCCCCCACCGTTAATGCCTTTATAATTCTCGCACTTGTTTTCACGCCACGAGATGCGATACGTGCAGTCCCTGTTTACCTTTATCGACTGAGGGCACAGCAGAGTACAAAAGGTATAATTAGGAATCATTTAAGTGTATAATGGCACACTGGAGCTGAAAGAAATGGAATAAAAAAGCGTACCTCTGGTGTGTCTTCTCAAGACAGCCCTTCCGTCTCATTTAACGAAAACATTGGCGGGGAGGAATGAGACATCAGTGCCAAAATGCCAGCCTATATTTTTGCCCCTCACATCCCAAAGAGGGTTACAATTAACCAGTCCATTTACTGAAATAATCTTTCTCCCACTGCAGCTCTTGTTTTTGTTCTCAAAAGAATGTTTTCTTTTGTGCTGCTTTTTTTTAATGCATGCAATGACCCAGAGGGTCTGGTTTGGCTTTAAAAGGCAGGAATCTGTTTTCTGTACGTCAGGCACCAGGTGGAGTGATCACTAAGGAAAGATCACAAAACCCACTGTTGGGGGTCCCGCTTTTGTAAGTGTGAGAAAGTGAATTTAATGTTATTCAGCAGAAAGAGCCATGCATATTAACTGGTGAAAGGTGTTCAAACTGTAGGTTGTTATGGTTAATTTTTGCGTTTGGACACACCTTGACTTAAGATGTGGTGAATTGATTAACTTTAGAACATTAAGACAAAAAGCTATGGATACGGTTGGAATGCGACTCACAAAACGAGACAGAACCAGCCTTGTTTATTGGACTTAAGAGCTAATAAACAGTGTCGCTGTCAATCAACAGAAACGTTAATCCTCACATGTGGTGACATGAAAACCAGTGGCGTGGCAAGAGATGAGAGCCGTGCGGTTGCCAAACAACACGCTCTTTTTTTTTCTTTATCAGTGCGTGACTAAAATGCGGCTGATAAAGCCTGTACCAAGGTGTTTGTGCTGTCTGCCTTCGTTGTGCTCACCATTGTTTGACACATTTTCATTACACAACGAGCGCTGTTGCTGTGTTTCTGTTTTGTGGCCTTTGATCGTCGGGCCTTGTCCTTCAGTGCAATCCAAAGATCACAGTAAAGAGATATTAAGGCTAAGCAAATGTTAATCCTCATGAATTCATACGTTTTAATCGTGACTTTGACTTCTTGATGAAAAATGTGCAATTAGAAATTGATGCCTGAAGATGCTTCTGTAAAATTCTTCATATTAATAACTGTCTGGTTGCTGGATTTTGTTCCTGAAAATATGACAAGTGGAATATTTAACACCAGTTCTGAGAAAACCCATAATTTCCTATACCTTGCATATGTCTGTGTTTGTGAGTCTGTCACTGTGGTATGCGCTTTATGAATTTACCTTTGACCTTTTCTTTATCAGGTAGTGTGACATTTTTTGTTTGTTTTGTTTGCTTGTGTTAATGGGTGTCATAGAGATGTGTAATTGGTGTAAAATGCTTGCATGGCATTTAACATCTTAACGAGGTGCTTTCTCTCTTTTTTAATGTATTTGTTCAGTCCAGTCTGTGTTCCTTTTCACTGAACGTCCTGCTGCACCTTAACACATTAACGTGACAGAAACAAGAGAAGAAACAAAATAACAATTCAGTAGTGCAGCGCACATGTTGCACAGTGGAAGGCTGTGTGTCCTGTGTGTCCTGTGTGTCCTGGGTGTCCTGGGTGTCCTGTGTGTCCCGTGTGTCCCGAGTGTCCCGTGTGTCCTGGGTGTCCTGTGTGTCCTGTGTGTCCCGTGTGTCCCGGGTGTCCCGTGTGTCCCGGGTGTCCTGGGTGTCCTGGGTGTTGTGATGATGCTTTTGGGACATAGTGCTGGAGCTGAGGGGGGTGGGAATAGGGGCACATCGGTGGGGTAATGATCTACTATGAACAGCCCTGAAACTTGAGAATGGAGCCTCTAGCAGACCTTCCTCTGAGGAGGATTCCCATGGTACAGGGGCACAATCAGGTCTGCAGTGCTAAGAACACTTGAGTGCTCTTGGACCTTTCTTCAGGTCGAACCCGGGCAAATCCAAAGTGAGTGGGGTCATGAGGAATGTTCCAAGTCTGCCCCAGCTACAAAACGCACTGGGCATCAAACCAAGCTGAACATCTCCTTGCAGGTGCGCAACAGTTGAAAACACAACCTGCAAACTCTGCCAAGGCCTTTGTATTTGTTATTCAACCTACTGATTTCTGAACTAGATCATACCTGCTTCCACTTCTCCCTTTCCCTGCCTCTTGTTGCATGTCTGTTAAAGAGCTGACAGCAGCACGGACTGCCAGTCAGGGAATCAATTAGAGCATGACCTATAATCTGAGCTCCCAGTGAGCGCTTCCACCAGCTCCTCTCCTTGAGACCCACCCCCGGAGCCCAGGGGGCTCTGGGCCCCCACCTCGATGCCCCCAGAGGTCCCAGGGCTGTCACAGGTGGGAAAACACCATCTCTCTAAGCAGGGTCCCTCCATTACTCAGCGGTAAAGGCAGAAGATGACACAGAGGAGGAGCCTGTCTATGGCTTGAACTTGACAGTGTAATCCACTGTTCTCTAACATCTACAAAACAAGTGTATAAGTCCTTTTACTCCTTGTACTCCATGAATGCCCATAAGAGAGGGGGCACTCAGCATACCCCCTGACTTGACCAGCAGAATGCCCTGTCCACAAGTGCCTTACCAGCACCTTGGCTTTGACTGTGGACTGGCATATTCATTCGACTTTGAAGTCACACATCTGTTTGTTTCCCCAGCTGATTTGGTTTCCTAGGTCACTTCATCAGTTCTTGTATGGGCATGTGCCACCCTCCACCATCCACAGATGTTGACGGCGTAGGGCGTGACAGTGCAGTTCTGCTTACTGTGCAACAAGGACGTCACTCCCTGCTTGAAGTTACGCATCCAAGCCCTTCCTGTGGCCACGCCAAACATCCAGTGCTCCTGCGTTTATTGAAGCCGTAGTGCATTCATCTGCTTGTCATTTACGTGGTGGAGACTGGGGACTGTGCCTTGAAACCAAATAAATACCTACAGTAAAACTGGATACTTTATTATTAAATGCGAGAGAACTGTCCGGGCAGCACTCAGGAACTCCCAGACGACCGATCTAATGGCCTGTAATCTAACCCTCAAAGGAAGTATTTCAAATTTCCTAATCGCTGCGTTGACTGAGAATCAACACATGCTGAAAGCATCAGCGACTTGCCTAGGTGGCGACCAAGGACTAACGGGGTCTCCACATGAGACGCAGCAGTGAATAAAGTGGAGCCTCCTGCTCCAAACACCAGAGCTCATTTATGCCTCTATAAAATAAAATAAAAAAAATGAAACAAAGCAAAAGATCTAGGAGAGTTTTGCATAAAAACCTGCTTTTATGTAGAGGACTTCTGTCAAGGGCTTTGAGCTGCTTGGGCAGTAGCCTGTGTCACTGGCATATAGTGGGCAACTTGCAGGCCCCACTGATCTAAATTAAACGGATACCTTTTGTGTTTGAGGTTGAAATTCCTTCACTGTTGCGGAGCACATTTGGGTGTCAAATGGACAACGTGGATCCCTCTATTTTTAAATTCTAAGGTTCCCGGCGAGGGATTGCGTCTCCTTTTGTTGCACCCTGAAGGAAAATCCATTTTTGTGGAGATGGAGATCTGTGGCCCTCCCGACAAAGCCGTTGGCCCCCGGGGTCAATGGAGGATCGGGCGCGGCGAGCCTCTCCTTTGTCCTGGGGATAATTTAATCGGAAAAGCAGGACAGCGCAGCCCGTCTCCGTATTTACCGCCGCTGACACCGCCTGTCGGGAGCTGTTTCTGCTCCTTCACGGGAGATTTAGTCCAACATGGCCGTTTCTTCGCCTGGACGCAGGGCCCTCAAAAGCTCCATTGTCCCACCCAGAGAGGAAGGGCCACTCGACTGCTAGCTTTCACATGCGAGGGGGTGGGTTTTGTGTGTGTGCGTCTGTGTGTCTGTGTGTGTATGTTGGGGGGGTGTAGGAGGACGCAAGAAGGCGGTAGGGGGTGCTTCTCTTGCATTACCTGAGAGACACCCGAGGAGGCTTTTGCAATTAGCGAGCAGATAATGAAGCCGTACGTAATTGCAGGAGCATGCATGGGGGGAGGGGGGGTTTGATCACCTTCTGTGCTACGTCTCACTGGGCTGATCAAAGCATTCCTGGCAAGCAGCAGTGATTGTTGAGGAGGGCGCCGCCTGGCTGCGCTGTGGCACTGGTCAGGATTGAGAGAGTCCTGCCAAGAGAGAGGGTACACATTCCCATGGAGTCGCAGAATCAGAACCACTGGTGGCGCTCAGGTAGGAGCTACAGCAAACATGAGCACTAGCCCACACAGGAGCGAGTGATGACATTCAGACAGGGGGCTGACAAGTCTGTGCATCCAAAAGTGTCAGTATTATGATTAGCATTTGCTTCTCTAAAGATTAAACAGGCGAAGTGTGCTGACTGTCTGACTGACTGATAGCAGTTTGTTATGTTACTGTTAGGTAACAAACAGAAGCATTTGACATACGGGAATCAAGTGAATCTCTGAGGTACAAACTCACTTTAGGATCAACTACAAAAGCTCAAAGCACCTTCCCCACCACCTCCCATGGCCCTGGCTTTTGGGCCTCTCCCCCATGAAGCTTGGATAGTCTTTTGTGTCTGTCTTTAAGAGCAGGAGTTAGTTTTAGGCACCATTGCAGGGTACCTTGACCTATCCACCCCCATCCTTCCATTGCTTTTGGCTTCTCATTGAGCGTGAAAGGGTCTGCAAGCTGCCAGTAGGATCCTGGGACTGAAGGTCTGCATAAGCCACCGTGAGGCAGGCCCTCTATCTGTAATCCCAACCCTTCTCCACCATGAGCTCACAAAACACCTCTGACCTAGTGTCTAATGCACATCATTACTATGCCTTAGCGCTGACACTGCCTTTGTGGCACACTTCCCTCCAAAAAAAAAACCTTTAAAAATTCCTTTCCGCATTTCAAGTGACAAGCTTGCACCTGAACACCTGGAGTTATAACTCAGACTATTCTGAGAGTGGCTCAGCTCTTGTACCCTTAAGGAGGATCATCTGCATTGCCTCATTGAACCTACAGCTGTATAAACTGCAAAACTCTTAAGTCACTCTGGGTTAAAGTTTCTGCTAAGCAACTGCGATATGTTCTATAAACTTCAGAAGCAAAAAAAAAAAAAAAAAACAAACTGAAGTAAAGGGCTCCACAAATGCACAGTACAAATGATTATCCCACTGAAGGATGTAATTAGGTGGATGAAAGGAGAAATATGAACCGGGAACACAGAGCTTAAAAAGATTTAATGAACACTGGTGCATAATCTCTCCGATCTCCATTTTAGCACCAATGCCCCTCCCCATCCCAGGCTCAGGGAAAAAAAAAAAAACTGTTTAATGATTCCAAGAACTCCATTGCGGTCCAACTTTAATCAATGAAGTGTATCAACAGGGAGCCAGATCTGAACGCATTGTTCAGAGCAGTTCAGCGCAGCCTGCGCGGACAACCATGGAGAGGACTCCCATCAGACAGGCTGCTTTCTCAGTGCTGAATGCCTGGACTCCGACGCACACAGCCATTATATAAATCTCCTTTTAGAATGTCTGCCTTTTTCAGCCAAGACCCCTTTTCAGAAAAAGAAAAAGATTTCAGAAGAGAAGTTCCTGGCCCTATAATCGCATCTGCTAAAGCACTAAACTATCTGAAGAAGAAAAAAAGATTGTTCAGGAAATGGAGACATCTTTACAGTCTGAGCGGTTACAGTATTTTTGTAAATTTCACGAGGGCTGGCAAGCGCAGGGGCCGGTCCTATGCATTCCCAGTTTTGTCTCTGCTAACCCAGCATTCTCTTCTGTTTGCCAAAGCACATTTATTTTTCATCTTCCCTTAGCATTTGGGCCAAAGGGATGGAGGAGTGCCGGCAAGGACAATATCTGCAGCGGATAGCTTTCTGTGAGAAATATAGATATACACACTCACATGCGTGCACGCATGCATGTACACACACACACACACGCAGTTCCTGCAGAGTAGCTTGTAGGTGGCTTAATGAACCAATCGGGACTTCTGTTCTACTAGTTCTCTGGTGTTATCGAAAAGGAACAGTATTTATTGTGTATTATCATTGTGTTTGTGTATAATTATTATGCATTATGTTACACACTGTACTTTAGGATTTTACAGCCAAAGCTACTCTCATTGTCTCCTTCACATTTAAACCTAAAATACAATCAACTGATATATGTTGGCATCTGCCTCTTTCTTTTATCAAATACAGAAGAATATTAAATTCCCTCCAGCTCATTTTGTGCAGAAGGCAAAGTATGCTTTGCTTTATGCTCACATAGGAATAACTTCCTGAGGTCAGAGGTCAGACTGTAACACCAACAGATGCCACACTTACTCTGGTATTGTTTACATGCTAATCTCTTAGTTTGTAACTTCTCTGTGGGACCGATCTTGAAAGGAGCTCAACTGTATGTTTGAAACATCTTCTCAAAGACACCAAGAGTCCCATTTACAAATAATGCTTATTTATGTTTGCTACACTACCCCAGCAGAGTGGTAACACAACAGGGCTGAATACAAGGATTAGAAGGTTGTGACTACAAGCAGTGAAGTTTCATCATGTGTATGTTTCGACAACAACAATTCACAAACACAAGAGAACGCGAGGAGTTTTAAATAGAGTGCAGAACGACGTCTTACATTGTTCGCATATTTTGTGAAGTGTCTGTTTCCTCACAGTTTCACTGGGATGTCTGCAGTATCTCTGGAGCAGCATACGTAACTGCGGTCTGTCAGCGACATTTCAATGGTTCCTTTTTTGGAAAGGATTAAGAAGCTGGTAAAAATGGTAATTGTGCTGTTTTGGATTGTCAAAGGTTTTAACTGCATTAAGTCCAGATTTACACAGGGAGAAAAGCAGGCAAGACCTTTGACATTAAAAATGAGAAGATTGGATTTCTACAAGCTTCAGGAGAGAAGAATAAAGTGAAATTTAGCATGAATTAGACCAGCATGAAGTGATAATGCACAAATAATTAACAGACAGGAAGTACAAGCAGATGCTATATAACAGGAAGCAGGGAATTTTCATCTAAAATAATTTGGTTTTAGATGTCTTATCTATACGTTAAACAGTTTGCTGGTTACCCCACACTAAAGTAAATGTATGCATGCTTGTGAGAAAATCAGTGTGCTACTCTGAGAAATTACAGCTACACAGTAGGCCCTGAAGCAGAGATCAAATTGATCAAATATGTTTAAACACAAAGTGAATATCGCAGCCAGCAAAGGCAAACATTGCTCCTTCTCTTGGCAACAGATGTTTTAACCTGGAATTCTGTGGTTTGGAGGTTGGCATTTCCAAACAATGCGGCTGTGTTCCAGCGCGTCCCTGAATGGTGCATTAAAACAACTGTGTGGGGACACAATGTGGGTCACTTGCTACAAGAGAACCCGTGACACTCTGTGTCATTACCACACCGCCAGGTGATACATGATGCCTAATAGACTCTGCTGGTGCACTGGCCACATTAGGAAATTAGATTTTGGGAATATCATCACTCACCCGGACAGTGCTGGATGCCCCGTTCATTTTTTAATGGCCTGACCTCTGGCTGTTGCCCCCGGACTAAGTAATGACACCAGAAATAGGGGCTGTGAGCACGCCAATCTCATTTGTGAAAGTGTAAAAAGCTTCCCAGTGGCATGACTTCAGGGGTCTATAAAGAGGGAGGAAAAAAACACAAAATGAAGTGTAAGTTCTTGATTTACGAGTTCCCTGCAAATTTCAGGGTTATTGGATTGTTTTTGTTTTTAAAACAAAAATTCTTGGAAAAATCATTATGCTGTGAAACTGGAGGTCTCTGAAGAGTGTGTTGTAAGAAGGAGAGAGAGAGAGGCAGAGAGAGAGAGAGAGAGAGAGAGAGAGAGAGAGAGAGAGAGCGAGAGAGAGAGAGAGAGAGAGAGAGAGAGAGAGA
>JABJVR010000052.1:3465645-3479069 GCA_025773905.1 Chitala chitala | reverse complement strand
CCCCCCCCACCCTTGTGAGAGAGAGCCCTCTTTTCTCACTATTTTAGACAGTTTGTTTATATTTGTGTGTGTGTGTGTGTGTGTGTGTGTGTGTGTGTGTGTGTGTGTGTGTGTGTGTGTGTGTATGGGTGTGCATGTGCTCATACATGTGTGAATGCACCTTCAGCTATGGGTTTGATTCCTTATTTATCAGATTATTTATCAATGGCTGTCCCCTGCCCTCTGGAGTGCCGAGGAATGTTCAGCGCCGTGTTATCGAGATGTTTTCTATTAATTACCAACTAGATCAGCAATCGACAGTGGTGTCCGGGGCATTATAAACAGATAGCGTTGCCCCCCCACAACCTCCCACCCCAGAGACGTCTTTCTCTGGATCCGAGGCCCACTCCTGCTCCCACGGGCCCTTGCCGTAACCTCCCACATGCCTGCTTGGTCTTTTGTTCAATTACAGTTAATGCAATAGTTTGCCATTTTCTCCTTCTAATTATATTTTCAAGTGGGATTTACCGTGCAGAGGAAAACAGCCTTTAACATGTTGGGTCGCTCGAGCTTAGTGTTCGGGCCCGCGAGGTCCCTCGGGTGCTGTACCATTCTCTTTCACAAAGCTCTGAATAAACAAGCACCCCCCCCCCTTTCCACCGCCACCCCCTTCTATTTTTTTCCCCCCAAAGCTGGAGTCATAGAAATGGGCAATTGGCGCTTTAACTGTTTGCGTTCTGAGCATGTGTTCTATATTAGCCCTTACAGCATTCCTTCGGTATGCTGGATAATACAGTATATATATTTTTTTTCTTTAGCTTTTTTTAAGGGCCTTTTTTTAGAAAATACATTTAAAATGGCCTCCATGAACATGTGAATATGCTCACGGTAGTGGGGCGGGGGTAGGGGTGGGGGAATGTTCCCCCTGTAGGAGAATGACGGAGCTCTGTTGGGTCAAATTATTTTAAATCCTTTTTGTTTCTTCTCAATGACGCATTTCCTCTGGGTTTTTTTTTTTTTCTTTTCTTCATTTTGTGTAATTATACATTTTTGTTAATCTAAATGTAATGACTGTAGCAGGTGATGATAACTTATCAATAAAAAGTGACATGAAGGTTTAAGTAAAAAAAATAATAAAGCTAGTGGTTTTTCATGGAGAAACATCAGCTTCCTGCTTTTTATTTGTCTAATTATAACTAATCAAGAACAGTGTTTACAGTATGTTTGTGTTTTTTAATACATAAATGAAGTGCAGCATATTCTACACGACGTGTTTGACTCATATCAGTATGAGGAAACAAATAAATGTTTAGTTAACAGAAATCACCAGGAAACATGCTCCCTAAAGCAACAAAAAAAAGTGCTGGTTTGGTTTTGGTGCTCTCACCATTAACAGATTACTGTAATGAGAAGCTGCATATTGCTAAACAGCACCAGGCACAGCACTGAGATTTTCAGTGATAAATTCGTGCCAGGCCGCACACGCATGTGGGCTGGTGTGCACGAGCGAGCGTGCGAGCGCGTGTGCTCACGCAGCGACGGCGGGGGCTGGTCTCCAGGTTTCAGCCACTTCCGGCCGCCCCTTGTACAAACGTTGTGTTAGTGGGGCTCCTTGCGATAAGGGCCAACATGTGTTTCGTGTTGTGTCCCATGAACAGGCCTGGTGTGGGGCTGAGTGTGTGCGGGTCGGCTGGGCCGCAGCTCTGCCCCCTCGCCTTTATCTTCCAGTTTGGTCCATTAGTTGCACACCATCCGCCAAACAGCTGACTCTCTGCTGCCATTGTGGGGCCTAAGCTTAATTGTCAACAGGATTTTTCACCGCCCCACCCCCTGCCTCTCGGACTCCCGCTCTGTTCTATAGGTCCTTCTTGTTTGATTTTCATTGTGTGGAAGGAAGCCCCCATGTCCTCCTTCAGCAGTTGATGTGTATGGCCCCCAGCTGCAAGGCTGGCCTGTTGAGGGGGGGGGGGGTTTGCACAGTGCTATCAACTCAGCACTGAGCCGGCACTACACAGCTCTGTGTCACAATTGAGCTGCATCGTTTTTCCCCTTTTCTTGAACCTGAAAGGTGTTGGATTGCATTGTACATTTTGTTTTATACTGTTCTGTTAAGTAACGCGTGCTGGTAATATGACTGTTGTACAACGCATGGTCGTTCTGCTGAGAATTGTGCATGTGTCTGTTTTCGGTGTGAGCTGAAAATTTCACGTGTGCTGTGTTTAGTTTTTTGTTTCCTCCAAAGTCTGCATAAAAGGTCAGATATGAGTGTGGGTGAGGAGACGTATGAGGCTGATGACAGTGTCTAGAATGTTTGAGGAGAGGCTTGTCACAGGGTTCGAGGGCAAGAGTGTCTTGGGTGGTAGCGTGTTGGTTTTGCCACTGTGACCTGACTGCTGTCCTTATGTATTCAACCACAATCCCCCCTCCCAACCACCTATGCAGACTTCATGGAACAGAGACCACGATGACACGGCGTCCACGCGTTCTGGTGGCACACCCGGGCCCTCCAGTGGGGGACACACATCGCACAGCGGAGATAACAGCAGCGAGCAAGGTACCACTCAGGGGACAGTGTTAGTGGCTTCCTTTTTGGGGAGGGCCCCTGGGCCATTCTACTCTGGAGCAGGGCGCTTAACCTGACCTGCTTCAGTAAAAACATCCAGCTGTGTTCAGAACTGGGCGAACTGTAAATTAGTAACCTCTGTCGGTCTGAGGGGGGGTGGTGGGAATGTGTCTACTGAGGAACTGAGTAAAGAAATGTAATCGTGTGTGGGGGTGCTTCATGGTTTGTTACTGGAATATTCCCTCGTTTCTGTGTCTTGGCCAGTTTTGGTTACTTTCAAAGAAAAAGAAATGGAACAAAAGGCAAAGCAGATGTTTTGAAAAGTGAGACAGACATTTCTCGGTAGGAATCTGCGTAAGATCTGTCAGGCGGCTCCGACAAGCCATCATTAACGAGGCTGTTTCTGGTCTCTCACTCCCAACTTTGTTGTTTTCCCGAGCAGCGGCACAGTGACAGAAACGCGAGCGGAGGGCTTATCTTGGCCGCCGCATTAGCCGCACAACCTTTTATTTGCTTCTGATGGAGATTTACAATTAAGCGCACGGCTTACAATGTTTCAGTTATCAGAACACCGATTGCGTGCGTTTTTAAATATTTAGCTTTTGATACACAACTAACCAAGCTGGGTAGTAGGAGAAATATGGAAGCTGTCTCTTTGTCCTCACTGTTGTGGTTAAGTTCTTTACGTTTGCATTTTGGACATGGAAAGGTGTTTGCAAATGTTTTTGTTGTTTCTGTTAGACGTAATGTGTGTAAGGGCGAACTGCGATTAAGACTGAATCACACCACATCTCCTCTTCCTGTGGTCATCTTGTTCTCACATTTACAAAGTTTACTGTATAAAGGGAGAGTGAGAGTTGGAGGCAGAGAAAAGAGAGAAAACATCCACTGTGTGGTTTCCTACTTAGGCAGAAGGTGGCGTGGGTTCAAGCAAGCTGCGGGCACTTGAGGGGTGGGGGGGCAACTTAATTTATTATTGAAGCTCCTGTGGGCCAGCGTCTTCCTCAGGCAGCAGACAGAGCAACCCAAAAACAGATCAGACCACTTTGTGTTTTTTTTTAACTGCATGGGGAGGAGGGGATTGAGGGAACTGTAATGCAGGTGGGGACAGTGGCATGCCTGTGTGGACCTTGGCTTGGTGGTGCTGTCACAGGTCTGTCACCTGATGGCTGGTCAGTCCTCAGAGGGCTCCTTAATGAGTGTGCTCGGTGCCAAGCTTGAGCTCCTATACATGCTGACCTTTGCTCTTTTATTGACCGGTGTGACACGTCATTTTTCACGTACTCCCAATTACGGTCCCAGCCTTTCATGTGGCCATCCGTCCGCCCCAGCCCTGCTTTGTGGGTTTTGTTTGTTGTTTAAGTTTCAGGTTTAAACATGAGATGATGGATCGTGTGTGTTACAATGGACGCGCTATTCTACGAGCACACTTGGGTATGCTTTTAACAGCTTATCCATTTACATTGCGCTCAAACACAAATCTATGGCTAAAATGAAAATTACCAAATGTCTTTAAAGAAAAAATGTGTTTAACTGTGGATACATATTGGCCTTGCAATTATTAAAAGTCACCCTTGGACCCTAAGCTTTAGCGCAGCACGTAAAATAATTTGAATTGTGTAAATGTCATTTTACTTGGGGACATGAGTATGATCGCAGAGTTAATGTGGGTTAATTACTTACTGACAGAGGGATAAGAAGCATCTGCAGGCTGTGTGCCTGAACTACAATATAATTCCACATAAGCTTATTATTACTCTTTGGAAAATGCAGCCATTCCTATTTTCGGGTCTCTGGTTGCGTTCTCCTGTTTTCTCTTTGCCAGCACAGTGCAGCTGTGTCTCCTGTGACCTTTGTTGTCGGTGTTTTTTTTTTTTTTTTTTTTTTTAATAATCCTGGTGTTCCAGGATCTTTCTCTTCAGATTCAGGGGAGGGTTTCCCTTTAGTACTTCAGCTGAACACGTTCCTATCTTCGTCCCCATCTGCTGCAGTGGCATAGCGTTTCCTGAACGCGGGACCTCAGCTTACACCAATGTTTGTAACGGCATGGGCCGCGACCCTCTTTGAGTGAGAGCCGAGCTACGGTGTACATGCCAGCTCAGGCATGTTTACCAGCCTGGAAGCGCTCGTGTTCCGTGGCTGCTGGTGCCATTGCAGGAATTTCTCTGTAATGAACACGGAGCCGGGCACATCTCCACCCTTTCCATTTCTGGCTCAACTCGTTTCTTGAGCTGGCTGCTCTGCTCAGCCAAACGGCACAAATCGCCGCGCGCCTCGTGCGGCCGAGGAATTCACCTTTCGCAATGCTAATGTCAACATAGCTGCTCACTTCTGCCACGACCTGAGCTGGGACCAGATCGGTGACATTGCTGTTTCTTCAGTACAGTAGAAGCTGCTGGGGTGAAAGCAATGGCGTGTGTGGCTCACGTGGCACCGTGGTTTCTCATGTGCCTCATCCTAAGCGTGACAGCACCCTCCCCCCCACACTGGTTACTTGGCACATGGGACCTTCTGAGGGAGTCAAAATAGCCTGTGTTTAATAAGCTGTGGGCCCATCTTTAGGGGACTGACACATGTGCTGGACCACGTTTGGGAAAGGTTGTCCTAGAGGTTTGGGGGGAGGGGGGTGCTGGTGGTATTGTGTCTGGTGCCTAAGTGATAAGCTGCAGAGGGCCAGCGGAAGCAGGCTGCCGGTACTCTAAAGTACTGGCAAGACTGAGGAAACACTGACTTCATGGGCATCCTCAGGGACTGTTCCATGCCAGGGACATGCAGGCCTTCCTGTTAGGAAAAGGCGGAAATAGAGTCGAAAAAAAAAAAGAATGAGCAAATTTTCAAAAGACGTGGGTTTTACTCAGATGAAAAACAAAGGGGCCTCACTCTTTAATCTAAAGTAAAGGGGGGGGGGTAAAATAACACGAAGAAACAAGGTGATGACTAAAGGGGTATGATGTGTATCACCAATTACCGTGAGCACTTATGAGGAACTGCGTGCATGCCAGGCCTAACGAACCCGCCGAGGTCAGGGTTTTTGTCTGAAAGAACGTGCAATTCCACTGCGGCAGACTGGTCTGACTGCAGGGTTCGGTCTGGTCCAGCCCCCTTGTGAGGCAAAGAGCGACCAGGACCACAACACCAGAAAAATCTTTGGTGCCACACACAGAGGCCCCACCCTGACCATTGCAGAAGTACTAATTTGGACTGCATTCTGGCATCATGGAGACATCCTCCTTCTTTAATGAGGCTGTGACACATCATGTCCCATCTGCAAGTTTAGGCCTTCTCAGCTGTATCTTCTAAATGTTCTTCCTGGATCTGGGGCTGTAGGACTGTGGACAGGGCGTGCTGTCTTTTCACTTCCAGCTCTTCTGCTTTCCCAGTGAACACCACCCACCCTCCCCCCCAACCCCCCCAATTTTAATTTCAGAGACTGGAAGGGGTCAGTGCCAGGGTCTGGACTCGTGATCATTGTAGGTGAGAGCAGTTTAGGCCGAGAGCAGGGCGGTTCCAACCGTTAGCTGTGTGCTGTTTTTTTCCTCCTTCAGTGCCAGCAGGGAATAGGAAAGAGGGGAGATCCAGGCTGCATATCACACTTCACGCTCTCTGGGATGATGGAGCCTAATTGCGGAGCGTCCCGCCTCTCTCCTGCAGCTCTTCACAGTCGCGTACCTCATTTCCACTTCATTCGCCGTTCCCTGTCATGCAATACCAGGCCTCTATTCTTTTCATATTACCGTAATACGCTGCACTCTCCGGCTTTCCTGGGCCTCTTGAGAGAGGCCGCTTTTATTCAGCCTGTTGCCATTTAATTGCTGCTGCTACTTGTGAGTGGCGGTTCAAAGAGGCCACCCTTCTCAGAAGTGGCGTATTATTGTCACTTGCAACAAATCAATTTGTTGACGCTTTTTATTTTTGGTTTTTTTTTTTGTCACCAGCGCCTTGTCTTCCCCCGGTGTTTGGAGGCCAGGATGATACTCTTTGTGCGCTTTTATTTTCAGTAAACCCTTGCATTACAATGGCCTCACTGTATGCTTATTTTGATATACAATGGTCCATTTATAATAAATTGATTTCTTCAATATGGTAACGTTGATGATTGAACTAACCTTCACAGGTTATGTAAATGCAAGAATGCAAGAAACTAAATATACAAACAAATTTATTGTGATATTGTGATGTAAAGGATCACTGTTTCCCATCTTTTTTTTTTACATTTTTTGTTTTAAAGCATATTTATTAAAGCTTTCCCTATAATAAGATTATATGAAACCAGGCTTCCATCTTAGGGGGCTGTTCACTGTTTAGCATGATTGCTAAGAGACACTAGGTAGGCAACATTGGCAGACATTGCTGTGTGATGTAGGGGTCTGCTTATAATATAGCCACTCAAAGGTGAACAACATTTGCATGACAAACAAAGAAGGCATATCTCTTTTGTTTAAAATGACTGACACCAATATATGAGTACAGGCTAGAAACATTTACATTACATTTGCATTTGTTTTTTTTAGCAAACTCACCGTATTGACTCTCAGGTCAGTGTAAGTAATAAGAGCTTCATACAACAGACATAGATCACTGACACTTGCAAAACTGGTCAAATTACATGAGTGAGATAAGAAAAATAGGCATTACTCAATGAGAATGCAGGAGTACAGGAGTGCAAAAGCTTGGTATGAAACAGTAAAGCCTTACAATGTATGGCGCTTAGCAGATTAAGCCATTCAACATAAGGAAATACTTCCATTATACAGTATAAGCCAGTAGTAAAAGCTAAAGAAATGTGTACATTCAGGTTTTACTTTTTGTGTAACTTACTATTTGCAGTAAGGGTGTATGTGTGAATTCTGACCTGAAGCATAGGCTGAAGGGATGGATTTCAGGTTCGTCTGCAAGGTCCTGGGGCTCAGGGGAAGCTCGTTTGACCACACAGGGCCTAAGGTCAACAAAACAGACAGGAGTTTGATTTCTGACCTTTCAGACCTGGAACTGCGACACAATGTGGCGTAGTGGATCTTGGTGGCCTGGTAGGTGCTGTAAGGTCTGATGAGGTCTTTTGGTAGTTTGGACCTCCTCTGCTTGCAGCATTGTATACCAGAATCAAGCTCCTAAACTTGATATTACTTCAACAGGTAGGCAGTGGAGGGAAAGCCGGAGGGGAAGCCAGAGGCAAGGACAATGTTAGCATTCTGGGTGCACCAAAAAGGTGTGGTGTATAGAATATGAGTCCAACCAGGACAGAGCTGCTGTGGTCTTGGCGACCAATGATCACAGCCTTAGCATATAGCTTAATCCTTCACGTATCGTTTAATGCAGAACTACAGGCCCTGGGTATTGTGTAGCATATAGCTAAGGTTCTTTGTGGGTGTTTTAAGAAACTGATGTTGGTTTACTTTGTTTGACTGTGAGATTACTGTGAAGTGATGCACTGGTCTAGATTTGGAGACTCTCGGGTTTCAGCAGGTTGAGTTAGATAAGACAGTCAGGTGAGGATGTAATTCGGACTTGCAGGTGTAAAGGGAGAGATGTGTGTGTGCGTGAGACAGTGGGACATAGAGTTACAGCAGTGTGTTGTATATATAGAAGTGAAATCAGATGCAATGTGAGGAGAAGATGGGTCCCAACAATATACCACACAAGAAAAAGAGCAGAGGATCTAGAACTGATCCCAGCAGAACCCCACTAGAGTATCTGCCCAGGTAGCCTGACGGTGGTTTATATATCAGCTTTTAGGGCTAAAACCAGTTTAGTGCAGTTTCATTGATTCTTAAGTTTCCAGGTACAGATGTGAGGAGATTGTTTGGCAGTGTCAACTGCTGCAGTGAGGTACAGTAGAAATGCAGGGGGGGATTTGGGGCAGCATTCTAAGAGCGCTGAGAACTGCTGAAGCAGCGAACAGGGCACTTTCTGTTGAGTGTTTGTTCTTTAACCCGGACTGCTGTCAGTCCCAATAGTTCATGCGAGGGGGAAAGAGTCGTAACTGGCTGACGAGAGCATGCTGTAGGGTTTCAGAGAGAAAGTGGAGAAAGGTACTGATTTGTAATTCTGAACTGCGCTGGGACCGAGGGTCGGCTTTGCGAGAAGAGGTGAGACCTGCAGTCATTTTGAAAGCAGAAGGAGAGGAGGCCATGGAAAGCAGAGAGCTGACATCAGACAAGATAAAGGGTAAGAACAATGTTGAGACCCCTGGGAGGCCTGTGTGTGCACTGCTCACACTGCAGCACAAATCCATTTAGTTGTGTAAATGGATAATGGAAATGTGTGAGATGTAACATTATTAGCACTTGTCTGTTAATTGTGTCAGTCATTAAAGATTACATGTGTTCATGGGGGAAAAACAAGAATTTTAAATTGATTACATGTACAGAATATAGTGTGTATTTGCAAAATATACAAAATCTTGTATATTTTGCAAATACTTGCATTTTCTAGAATACAACCTTACAGTTTCATTGTAAAAAAAAAAAAAAAAAAATTGGTGTAGCAATTTTTTACTAATACAAGATGAAGTAGAGAAAAAAATGTCAGTTGTAAATTTTATTGATGTTACAGGGAGCTCACCTGTGGTACAGCAGTTGTTCTAGCTGAATCTGGTGGTCACCTGGGAAACGGGTGCTTTCCTGCCTCATTCTCCTGCTCAGGTGTGCAAGTGTTACCATGGTTACAGGTCCACCGGGGCTCATGTGAGTGGGTCAGCTGACAAAGTGGCGGGCATGTGCTTGCTGGGCCTGGGGTTTTTCACAGCGCCCTCCTGATAAGACACTTTATACAGGTGGAAGGAGGAAGAGCTCCCTGTTCCCACAGTGGAGGTGTATTCAAGCCCATCTTGCAGCCTGCGGCTTTTAGGTCATGTGGGAAACTGGGGGTGGGGGGTGAGAGAGTAAAGGAAAGTGGAAAAAACATCAGCAAACAAGCCTCCTTCCCATATATCATGCACTCTTCTGCTTTCTCAATCATTGCCTTAACAGGGTTTTATAGGTTTGATTGAGCCCCTGGTCTCAGAGCAGATAATAGTCATAAAACAGGATGATAAAGTGTCAGGCTACTGTTTGCCCTGTTTTTGCTGGGACCTTCACCTGCAACTGAGGAGACGAAAGTCCTGAGATCAAGTGTGTGTGTGTGTGTGTGTGTGTGTGTGTGTGTGTGTGTGTGTGTGTGTGTGTGTGTGTGTGTGTGTTTGTTTTTCTGGCTGTGTGCTTGAGCTTATGACTGAGTATGTGTGCGTTTATGTATGTGCATATGGTCTGTGTTTGACTGTGTGTATGACCGCATGCATGAGCTTACGTGTGTGTGTGTGTTTGTGTGTATGTATGTGTGTGTGCACATGTCTGTGTGCATGGGCTGGGTGGCTGCAGCGCTGACCTTTTGTTTTCGTTTTGCTCTTGCCTCCTGGTACTTTATCTGCACAAAAAAACCCCTCTGTTCCACCACCCTAGACAATTTTGGCTGGTATACCCAAAGCAGAAGATTTCACTGTGTAGGCATCATGAAACAGTGCATTTCTTAATGAATGAGATACTGGATGAAACTAGGTGCGTTTTAAGTACAACAAAAAACAATGGTCTTGTGGTGAAATGAATTCCCAGAATTCCATCTGGTTGGAGACTGTTGCCTTCATGGCAGCACAGAACCTTCACCTTTTATTTTTTGGGAAAAAAAGGTGGGGGAAAAGAGTGACATTGTAATTGAGAACTTGTTCCTGTTAGCAGGGATTCAGTGGACTTGTTTGTGGTATCAGCTGTAAAAGTGGGTATATATTTGGCAAATTTAGCTCAGTCAATCACTGGCGTGACACAGATTACGTAAAGAGCTGAGTAAACATTACTCAACATTCCCAAAGTTACTGAGAGACCTGGTAATGGTAGAGAGGTGTCATGTGCATGGCAGTTCTCAGGAAAAGCCTAGAGAGGGAGGAGTGGGGTTTGTGTAGAGGATGGGGGGGGGTTCAGTAAACAAACAGAGCCTTAACACCTCGCTCATTATAACCCAGAAACTCCTGCTCAGCTTCTCGTCACAACAGACAGATTTTGTTTATTCAGTCTTTTGGTAAAGAGATTAACAGAGTCATCCATCACCAAAGGAGGTACCTTTTGCAAACTGGGGGGGTGTTATGTTAGTGTTTTTGATGTGATTAATACTTAAAATGTGTTCAGTAATACATCAATATGTTAGTATTTCTATAATATGGAATTTGTGAAAGCCTGGCCTGTATTTTGGTCAGTGGCTGCACTTTATTTTAAGACCGCCTTGTGTCCTGTTGGCAAAAATAGCTCCGGGTCAGCAGGGAGGCGTGTATCAGCGCATGTGAAAGTGAATCTGCAGCAGCCGTGGCTCTTGTCAACCTGAAGTCCGCCGAAATAGCCCCCCCCCCCCCACCTGGGCCTGGGTCGTTTTTCTCTCCCGGTTGGGATGGACGGTGTGAGGTGCGGGACCTGGCAGTGCCCTGTCTTGCCAGGACAGGCACAGCTTTGGCAGTGGTGGAGACTGCAAGTCCAGCTTACCGCCTAGAGCAGCGCGTTGGCTAATTTTAGCCTCCAAAGAGGATGAGCATGAGCCATATGCCACACCGGAGATAATGTATTCAATGTCAGGGATGTTCCAGTGTGCCGCACCCTTTTGTGCACACATGGATTCTGGAACCCTTAGATGGAGGAGATGGAGGTTATTGGAACACTTAACAGGTGAAACAATGGTGGGCCAGGCGCCGAGGTATTCCCGTGCTAGACTCGTATTTTTCATCCATGCCGTTCAGCTGAGGGTTTTATTGACTTTCTCCGAAGTCTCCGCGTACAGGCGTGCGGTTAATCTCATTCATTTCCCCTCCCGTTTTTTAACATGTAAATCTGCCGAGCCGAATGACAATGAAGCTTCCTCCCCTGAACTGAAATAATTCAATTTGGAGCCTCTTCTGTAAAGGCCATTATGCATGGAGGCCTACAGAGCTGAGGAATTTACCAGCCCTGTTTCAAAGTGACATTCCAGAAAGCCCATTTCATGCAGGCAAACACCACCAGAGCTCCACATTTGGGGAATTTAGCCTCTTCTACAGTTTCTACTAAAGGTTTCTGACCTTTTTATTTGTCGCGCAAACCACTTCACAGGGAGGGGATTATTTGCCAGGGCCGTGCTGGGGGGGGGGAGGCTCCTGCAGACAGCAGATGGGGAGATTGGGGGGTGGGGGGGGTCGGGAGGGGATTGTGACCAAAAGCTAGGGGAAGTCTTGTGTTAACAACTGGCCAAAAGCTTGACCTGTGACTGACCCCGGTCAACACTCCCCCCCCCACCACTCACACAGCATGGACCCTGTCACTTTGGCATGGATACCTGTTGGGGGAATTTCTGTGGAGGAGATAAAGACCACCTCAAAGGTTTTTGTTGTGTGGGGGGATGCAGCTTAAATAGGAGGGAAAAAGAAAACAAACAAACCCAATAATGGTGAAGGGGGGTACATTTAAGTGTCTGTGAGTACATTTGTGTGTGTGTGTGTATGTGTGCGTGTGCGCACGTGTGCGTGTGTGGCGTGCACGTGTGTGAAGAGCCCACATTTTAAGTGGAAAGCCGATACTCCTCTCGCACTCTAACCTTAGAAAGAGAAGGAAAGGGCAGGAACAGGCAAGATTCCACAGATGGAAAAGGCCGATAACCAGTGGACAAAGGACCCAGGTGAATGCAGGCCCCAGCGCTTTGGGATTCCGAAAGCATCCCTGTGGGAAGAGGCTCAGGGGGCTTGGTGTGTAACCACCATTTGTTCTAGAGAACAGAGCAACCATGTGACCCATTCAGTGTCTGACACTCCTTTGTTAACTCCTCAGATGAACCCTTGATTACATCATTTTCTTGCTTAGAAGATGTGTCTGTAGAAAGTTCTTGCGTATCTTCAAGTTTTACCCAATGGGATATCCACCCAGTCAGTGCGATACAAGGCTGTAACAGCTGCACCATTTTTGGTATTTTTCAACTTGCTGCGTTACCATTCACAGTACAGCCCATGCTGCGTCATTGTTGGAGTGTCGCGTAATGTGACAGGCTGGCGACTTTCCCGAGCCAGCCGGGAACGCTGTCCCCGCTGCTCCCACTGAAGGGACATGTAGCTTGCAGACTGTGTGCTTCTGTGCGACAGACGTTTGCGACGCCGCATTGTTGCAAAGCGAATCCCTGCGTACCGGACGCTGCTTATCTCTTGCCTGCGTCGTTCAGATAACAACACGGAGAACAGTCCTCTGGGAATGACTGAAAATAGCTGGTTCAGTGAAGCAGGACATCTCTGCGCCTTGTTCTCTATCCCTCATTACCAAAGTACAAGAAAACACATTGTAACAATATGGAAGGACCCCTTTGTTTCTCCAACAAGGTCTGCTGTTCTCACAGAAAACATATTCCTCATAATGCTGTCTTTGCTGGTGAGTAGGGGAGCTGTTTCATTATGGCTTTACATGTGCTTTGTGGTCTATTTTCTCTTTCCTGCTGAAGGTTTATCACTCACAAGGTGTCAAGCGCACCTGTTGTGCACCACACCCTCGGTGCCACAAACGGAGCCGGCACACCTGTTGTCACCAAGCACCATAACCTCACTCAACCGGCTACCCACCTCGCTCGTGTCTGCAAATTTTTTTTTTTTTTTTTTCTTTTCTCCTTAAGAAATTCAAAAACACTCTAGATGGTTAGGGAGAAAATCGATAGTTTGGGGGTGGAAGCGTTCGGTCTGAAAGGGCAGATGTGAGGTCTGTTCTTTCATTTGACCATCGCCCTCCACATCAGAGGGGCTCACAAGGGCCATAATCACACAGGGGAAAAGATGCAGTTTAGTGCTGTGTTTCGCCCGCGGGCTTCAATGTATTTTTTAGTGGGTGGGGGGTATGGAGTGGCTATGGGAAGGTGGGGG
>JABJVR010000052.1:3444888-3459206 GCA_025773905.1 Chitala chitala | reverse complement strand
CTGGCCCTGTAGCTAACTCATGAGGAAGGATCTGTCACGCTGGCCCTGTAGCTAACTCATGAGGAAGGATCTGTCACGCTGGCCCTGTAGCTAACTCATGAGGAAGGATCTGTCACACTGGCCCTGTAGCTAACTCATGAGGAAGGATCTGTTAAGCTGGCCCTATTGCTAACTCATGAGAAAGGATCTGTCAAGCTGGCCCTGTAGCTAATTCACGAGGAAGGATCTGTCACGCTGGCCCTGTAGCTAAGTCGAAGGGAAGGATCTGTCATGCTAGTCATGTCGCTAACTTGTGGGCAGTGTTCTGCAGCAGCTGCAGGTCCTGTTTCTCCAGCTCCGATGTGATAAGTAGGTGCTACTACCTGTAAAAGTAGGTGTTTGCCATTTTCAGCCTGATTCAGAACAGTTGGGTTTCAATAATAATAAAAAACCTGCAGCTTTATTAGAGGGCAGAAGTGTTACATTATAAGGTGGTTACGGCCATGCCGAGAAGGAGACCCAAGAGGAGACGGGTGGGATGTGTTACTCCAGTGAGGGTAACAGAGGGCCAGTGAACTGGTTTAGCCCAGGCCCATTGTAACACTGAGGTGACTCAGACCTGGCTATCCTCACAGGTATACCAAGTAGGAGGGAGAACAGGGGAAACTGAGGAGGGAGCGTACCTGCAGCATATTGACTGAACGAGGGGGGAGGGGGGCACCCAAGCATCAGCGGTTTTGGAGGTTTCTAAAGAGAATGCAGAGCTGGCCCCTTCTTGCTGCTGAACTTGAGGAGCTCTGCATGATCAGCACTCAGCAGACGCCTCTGATTCTGCCCGACATGCCTCAGTGTTCTTACATCACACTGCAGCTTAACACAGGTTTGCAGCAGTTCAGCGTGTGTGGGCAAGCACAAACAGGCACCGTTAACCGGTGTGTTATGAAGGCCAGGTTTATCAGTTGACAGCTCCAAGTGTAACCTGGGGGCTACAGGCATGTGAGAAATGTATGACGCGACAGGGCCGGCTGTGTTCGTCCTCCTGCTGCATCCGCCTCTGGCAGCCTGGTGAGGAAGGAGGGGTTGGCACTGAAGCCACACAGCCTGCTTCTCTGCCGTCCAGGACCGAAGCGGCTCACGGCAGCCGCAAGCACACCATGGGACTCCACAGCAGTCTGATTGCCATTCCTTCAGCTCCTTGGAAAACTGCGGTGCTGGTGTGTCGCAGAAGTTGAAGGCTTGCCGTCAGAGGGGGATTTAATTGTACAGGCGTGTTTGTACTGCCTGTGCACTCCCAGAGCGGCAGAGCAAACAGGGCAGCAGGAGAGAAAGACAGAAAGGACGACTAGTGATTTGTTCATCTTGTGACGGACTGGGGTCGCTCACTCGGGCATTTCGGAGCTACCTCTGCTTTTTTGCTGGTTCTCTTCTCTCAGGTATTTGGCTACTGTGTCTGCAGCCTGAGTGAACATTGAACAGCTGTAGTGTGTACAAACTCCAGAGGAGGCTAAGAGAGGAAAGGACTTTTGGGGGGGGGCAAGGGTAAGCAGGACTGAGTGACTGACTGTGCTTTGCAGAAGATTTTGCACCAGATTTGGTCATTCTGGTGTTGCACTGCTGTCTGTTCAGCTCTGTGTTTCACCTCATAGCTGTACACTTCCATCAGTGCTAGATATTAAACAGCATTGCAGAACAAGCGCTTTAGCAATCCGGGTCCACATGCTGGCCTCTCAGGGTATTGGTGTGTGGCTAAGTGCCAGCGTGAGTGGACAGTGGGCAGTGGGCAGAGGAGGGGTCCCGTGAGACAGCAGCAGCCCTGGTGTGTCCAGTGCTGCTCTTCTTCGTCCACCACAAGCTTTGTTCTGTTTCTCAAAGCAAGAACCACACGAATCCTCTGGCCATCCACGGTTCATCCAGGTGGTCAGGGGTTTTCCTGTTCCTACCATGTGAAACTACGGGTCCTTTGGCAACACCGCCCTGGCCTCCATCTCCTCCTGTGCCACACTCACTATTCCTCTACTACGTCTTGTAATTCCTTTTCTTCTCCTCCTTCGCCACCCCATTCACTCCACCCCTTTTTGCAAGTGGTGTTTTCTTGTTTAATTTAACGAGAAACGAGCACTAAATGAAAGTCGCAGCCCGAAATTCCCACTGTGCCTGTGTTCCATGCCGTGCTCCCCAATGAAAAGGCAATTTGTGAAATTATGTGATAGAGTAATTAGATGAAATCGTGGCTTGAGACTGGTGCCATGCTGACACTGGGAGGCCCTGCTTGGATCGGCATGTGGCTCACCTCTCAGCATCTTCCGTTTTGACACGCACCGCTTTGCGTCTGGGAGCAGAAGGAGCTGCGGTGGCAGCTCGTAAACATGGACCACAGGCAGACTACACGTTTTTCCCTTAACGGTGCTTGTGCACAAACTCAGTTCCTAATCCCTGTTAAGGCAATCAGGGCGTAGCGTGCCGTCTGTTGCAAGAGAGGCCACAATTACTGCCACTTTCCCTGTAAGCTCAATTAAGGAAGCTCCGCGTGGCAGTGTTTTTAACAGAAACAGGTGTGAAACGTGCCAATATATAATTCATCTCTGCACTTTCAGCGCCCGTCCAAGACGGTGCCTCGCTGGTCTTTAGGTGAATTTGGAAATTTGGAAACTACCCCCAGGACTCAGGTTCGAGAAAGTCTCGGGAAAACAACACAGGGTCTGAAAATGTGCACTACTTTGACTGTGCTGTACTTCAATTAATTTAGGTCAGTTTAAACCTTTACAAAAGTCCTGGTTGCTATTGCTGGACAAAATTACACTGGGCCCAAAAAGTTGTGTTTGTGGAAGCAGGACTATTCAAAGAGCAGTATTTCTTTCCAGAAAATCTGTGCTCTGGCTGGAGATGAGTGCTGTTAATAACGCTGATAAACAGATTTGTCAACACTGGAAAAAAAAATGGACTAGAGCCTGTTACCAGGGTGGGCATTTCTGGGCTGTGGGCGCTGACATGGTACTGAAAGCTGTCATGGCATCGCAGCGCAACACGCTGGTGAGTGCTGACACGGCCTTGTCAGTTTGACCCTGCCCAGCCCCATTGCTGCAGTGACAGGCTGTCGCAACAAACCCTGCATTCATGTTTCGCACAGCCGAGCTTGGCGGCTGGAGCTGCCGTTCGCCTCAGCATTGTGGCATTTTGGACACATCTTCCGCTCTATGAAGGTAACTCAAATCCCCAGTGACAAGGGCGCTTTGCAGGGTATAGGGTTACCAGATCCAATGTTGTCGCTCCCAGCTGCACACACACTGCCCTCAGAGGCTGTCACCTCTGTTGAGGCAACAGGAAAGACTGGGCAAGGACAGACCTTGTTCTCTGGTTTAGTCAGGGACCTCCAAGTGACACTGGAGCACAGGGCCCCATTGGGAGACTGTCAGCTCTGTTGAAGTCACAGGAGTGGACACGGTCCCATGAGATCTCGTTGTCTGGAATCATGAGGCAGCCCAGAATGATTAAATTCTGCTGACTCCCATCCAGAGGCTGTCGTCTTGCATTGCCAAGATGATACCCCTCTTCCTGACAACAGTGCCAAGGGCTCCTCAAAATGTACCCGCAGAACCAGAAAGGAGAACAGAACCCATGAAACAAAGTGAAATATTAAAAAATCAGTCCAAAGTATCAGACCGTGGCCTGGGATGTAACTGTGCAGTCACTGCTCAGTAACAAAGTTTGAGATATCAGCATAGTGGTTGTTACTACCGACCAGGGCATCTCATGTAGCCATCCAGCGAGCAGAGCCACACAGACCTGTGGTTCACGTTTTCAGCTGTACTTCAGCCCCAACCACCCTGATACCAGAAGCTCTCAACTGGGTAGGGTGAAAATCTAACCAAAGTGCTGTTCCTGTTACCCTGAAGAATCAGTGAGAATCATTAGGCTGTGGCTCTACATCTAAATTGTCCCCACACGTAGTAAGGAGAGAAATGCATTCATATTAATATTTGCAAATTCAATTTGGTGGCTGACCGTCTCTGATTATATCTCAATTTTGTCTGAGAGGAAGTCCGAACTGGAGGCACCACAAGATGAAAAGATAAGGACCATTTCAGACAGCATGCACCAAAAAGTTACTAGTTACTCTGCGCTACGTCAAGGCAGTTAAGGGGCACGTGCTTGAATTTTTAATTTTTTAAAAATTTTTAACTGTGATAGAGGATTTAGCACACAGGTGGTCATCTGTTTAGATTCTATACCTCTTTTACCTGTGGTTGTTCCTAAAATACTGCTTATTAATGTAATATTTTATTTACTTTGTGAAGTATGCCAGATAGTTTTTAACATCTGCCTTAAATGTACAAAAGCATCTTTGTGAGCTTCACCTGTCATGTCTGTGGACTCCTCTGTTTTTAGATTGTCTACGAGTTCTGGTGCCCTGCACCCCTTTATTTTTATGGGTGGTCTGTAAATCCAGACTAAGAACCTTTACTGTCTTTGTGGGAAAAGTATATAACTTTTGAGCACTGCCAAGATTTTAATACCCTTCTTGAACATGGTCGGCAGGCAGTTAGCTGGGACATTAGCATGCACGCTCCCCGGTGCACTACCCTTGCAGCTAGCTGTGATGCTTCCTCACTGCTGAGTCCCTGTGCGTGAGTTTAGCCACACCCACACCAGCCCACATGGGCCTGTCTCACTAGCCGGTGTTTGTTTAAAGAGAATCCATCAGCAGAAAAGCAAGGAGGAATTCTGTATCGCGTGGCTATCATCGACAAGAGGCAAATGAAACGATTTTATGCCATCATCTGTAAGGGCATAAATTGTTTAATGGACCGGGCCTTGGGCAGCGGATTGAATCCTAGACCCTTTTAAAACGCCTTTGTCTTTGCCACCATTGATTTCTCCAGGAGCAACAGCAACGGTGACCTGAGAACTGTTAGACAGAGCTCAGCAAATGCTCACCTTTGGCTAGAGTTTTCACACTTTCTGTAAGTTGGTAACATGGGCCCTCGGGTGTCATTGCTGATGTCACATGATGCAAGTATGTTAGTGACTGAAGGGTTGTTCTTCACTGCCATACTAGTTAGTTAAGCTAGAATGAGCTGGCTTCTGGGGATGACGATGTCGAAGCAGCTTTTCTGGACCGCCCTTCCTAAGTAAGGTGGTAGCAGGGCTCTGAGTTCGTCTACCAGGCTTCCTAACATGCACAGCTGGTGTTGGTGATTGTCGAAACACAGTAGAGCAGGGAAGAGGTGCTGTTGGCCTGTTTCTTTCAACAGATCAAGTCATTGATTAGTCAGACTAGTGCAGTGGTGAGGAATAAGAGGAAGAATGTGTAGAGTGTAGCTCCATTCATCAGTTTGCTCTGCTGCTTGCCTCTGTTCTTTTACATTCTTGTTTTTCCCAGGTTTTTTTAAACTTGTGCATCATTTAAAACAGCCAGGGCAAAAGGCTAATCATGATAATGACATAATAATGTCATGTGGGTAAACAGAACTTCCAGCAGTCCTGAAATCGCTCTGTTGGAGTATCGTGTTTCAGCAGCATTAACTAAAGTATCGTTTACTTGAAGGTAAGTGGAATAGATGCGATGTTATAATCCAGTTCGCTTAAAAAGTAATACCCCAGGGATCCCACTTCCTCCCCCACCCAAGTGCCTCCACCTCTGCAGGGAACACCTTTGCAGCCACGTGTTTGGTGGCAGAGCGGTATTAGAACCCAAAACGTAGGCCTAACTTCTCTAGATGCCAGGCCAGTGTTTGGCCTGGCCGCTGCAGGTATTAGCCTCCCCTGTGGACAGCCAGCTCACCTCCAGCAGTGACAGGCACAGCCGCGCCGAATTGCTTTTGAATGTTCTGCACTCAAATAGGTAGTAATTATGAGCTTAAAGAGGTTTAGTGGCCCAGTAAACTGAGTAATCGCCCTTGAATTAGCCCGGCCTCATCAGTCTCAGTCCAGCGAGTTCCAGCGAGTTCCAGCGGCTGTTCAGCGTGCGGCCGTCGACATGCAACACGCTGAGTGGCAGGTGTGCATCAGCACAGCAATGCCCCCCCCCCCTCCCCAACACCGTCTGCCACTCGCCACTCTGCACACACATGCATCCTCTCCACTGCCTGGTACGGGGTGGGGGGGGGGCTTTCCTCTAACGAGGCTGCCCTGGCCCCTCACAGCTAGCTCGCTCTCCTATGCCCGCGAGGCAGCTGCAGGCCGGGGGGAGAAGGGGGCCCTGCGGGTAGCCTGAGCTTGTGCCTCCCCCATCCCCAAACCTGTAGCCCCTCCCCCTTGGTCGCCCAGTGGCTCCACTGCATGTCTGCTGAGGGTGAACCGGGACCGGACACAAACTTATTTTGGTAGTTGCCCTGCAGGCAAATAAATGAGTAATTCAGGTCATTCGAAAGGGCAGAGCCTGCCTTATTTCTAGAATTCTGAGGTTGCCCAGCCTACACTTTTAGTTGCCCAGGGCAACAGCCAAGGCTGCAGCTCCACTTTAGTCCCAACGGCCCTCTACTGACCAAGGGAGGGCAATCGTCATTAATTTGATATGGACAGCCTTGGTGAAAATGATTATCTGTGACATCTTTTTTGTACATAATGCACACGGTCAGAGTGGTGGATTCACCACCTGAATGTAGCTTTACACAGAGCCCGTACAGCATTGTTCATGCAAAGCTCTGCCACACACAGACACTTTTCCATCAGCATGAATAATTCTGTGTTGTTCTTTAACGCTCTCACTAGATGCACTGCATTATGAAATAGAATTATTAGCCATAGTTTATGGGCATCACTACAGCTTGAGGAGTTATGTACAGAATGAAACTCTTCGTGGTTTCACGCTTAGTTTTAAATTACATGCCCATGTTTCTGAGAGCACACAAAACCAAACGTGCACACGTGTTCATTACCTATAGGCACATATTTATGGCCTTTCTCTAAATCCCACGAAAGACGTCTTTAATGGAAACGACTAATTAGTATTTCTGGGTAACACATTGAACATGGCTTTTTTATCTTGGGGAGAAATGAAATGAAACATTTCTAAGGGTGAAGTTGTCTGGTTTCTCTTCCCACAGAACAAGGCTTTCTAAAAACAGCTAATGTGAATAATTCATGTGGCGTCTTTGTGTTGGTTTAAGCGTGTTGCGAACTTCACAGGGCCCAAACGAGAGCGTCTCTTTTGGCAGTGTTTTCCTAAGTGCAGCGAGTCGCTGCTACAGCTGAGCGGGGCACCTGAAATTATGGCCTGCAGTTGTTTTTTTCCTGCGCTTGTACGATACGAAACTTTTTGTTTTTCCATTTGGGCACTTGAAAGCTTCTTTCATTCCCTCTGTTATTTTTTTTTCAAAGCCCTGTTTCTTGATGAGGGACGGTGGTAACAGTGTATATCACCCACACTAAAAAGAATTTGAAATAGCTGCAGTATCTCCATAGCTTGCCTTGTGAAGGATGTTTGTGTCGATTTGGCTGTCTGTTCTGCTATCAAGCGGATAGGAGCTGCTTTTATCCTGGGCTTCTTTGTAACTAAGCCGTGATACCGCTTCGAATGGGTGTCCAAGTGCCTAACACAACAGCCATTTTTACAGTGGAATGGTGTGTTCTTATCCAAATATTTAACGGAACCTCCCTCTTCCCTAGCTTTGAGTGGGCGTCACCCCAAAACATTGGGAGAGGACTTCTTAGCACATATCGACAAACACATTGTTAACGGCAGCACACAAGGAGTAGGAAGGTAAACTTCTATGCAGATCCTGTTGACCAAGGACCCCTTCCCGAAAAGGACATAATTTTACTTGAATGACAGGACTGTTTTTTAGGGTGGTGGCATGTGTTGTTTGTAGGAATGGGAAGTGGTGTGGTTAGTTTTGCTTAGATGCTTAGATTCCAGCCAGAGAAGTTTAAGATAAGGCCCAAGGCAAGGAAGGGAAATTGTTGACCACTTGGTTTGGACTGGATGGGGGGGGGGCAGCACATGCAAGGGCCATCCCACCCCTTCCCTTTGTCTAGCCAGAACCTTTTAGTGGCATATAGCTACAGTCCTCTTCTGTTCCATTACACGTACTTTTCAGTGTGAGGGCACCAGAAGATGAACTGGACTGAGGTGGGAGGTGTATGCCAGGTTCCAGCATAAAGATGCTGTCCGATGACTTGGAGACAAGTTATTTTCTCTTCCTGGGCTGGAGAATGTCAAGCGTCCTTGCTCCACGAATTCCCCCCCCCCAGGGATGAAAGCAAGCGCTGTTTTCTGCACACAGTCATTTATTAGCCTAATCTAGTGTGGCAGTTCTTTAATCCAAATCACACAGGATATGGGAAAAAAATGTTACTTTAAATAGAGGACTTATATTAACGATAGGGCTGAGGTTAAAGAGCTGTGGGAGGGTGGGAGATTGTGGATGGAGGGTGGGCAGAAATGGACGCAGAGGCAGCTGTCAGTCTGAGGGAGGACGTCCTGTTCCCCAGAGCCAGGTCTCCTGAAGTATCCGGCTCGACAGAGGAGTCAACGTGAGTGACGAGGACATTGGTACAAGGTGCTTCCGGAACAGTACTCTCAAAGAGACAGACTGGAGCAGAGCTGCCTAGCACTGGGGTGATAAGGAGTGGTGGCCTTCAGTAACCCTTTAACAACCAGTCTTCCAGTAAATCCCCTCCCTACCTTTCTCGTGGTTTGGCCCGTACCAGGAGCATAGCTCTGTGCATGCTCATTGTGTGTGTCTGTCTGTCTTGTTCTGTTTGTGTGTGTGTGTGTGCGTGTGTGCGTGCTCGTGCACACGATGGGTGACACACGATGGGCTGGAAGGAGTTGAGGCAGTGTCCATGCTCTTTTGCTGACTTAAACAGTACTTGTGCAGGGGACTCTTATTGCTGCATGGAGACCTGAACTAGAGCTCTTGGTTTCTGGGAGGGGAGCAGCATTGGACACGGACACACACACACACACACACACACACACACACACACACACACACATAAACACACACACACAGATAAGATAGGGAGAGAGAGTGTATTGCTGTCTTGGCATCCAGAAATGCAGACTAGGGTGGAAATTCTGATGAAAGGAGTAGTACATTTGGACAAGACATATCATTAAGATAGGAAGGATGGGGATTGGTGGACTGGGGTGGGGGGCGGCTGGACAAATTTTCCATCTGTTCTTTAGAGATGTTTTACTTTCTTGCTAAGCATCACTGGGGCCTGAGAAAACACTCCTCACTTTGAACAACCGCCAACTGGATTTAAAACACAAAATCTCCCCCAGACAACAATTGTATCTTTGTTTGTTCTCGATTGCTCCAAAGGCTAAATCACACAGTTTTGACAGATATGGGTAATTCATTGTTTTTAGGCCAGACGTACAAGATGGCAGACTGAAGTTAAACGTAAGGGGGCTTAGGCGACCGTGTTGAACAGACGCGTGATGTCTAGGCTGTAATATAGACAGTGTCTGGAGTGTATTAAACGAGTGTCAGTGGGCCGCCTCAGTGTTTGTCAGAGCGCTGCTATTCGGGGGGGAAATCTAATGGAGTCATGTTCAATAACAGTGACTCGTTCAGCCACCACTGCCTCTGCTCTGAGGGACTCGTCTGTGATCAGCAGTAAAGTGCATGGTTATTGGCTTGTGCCACTGTCTGAACTAGCACACCCCCCCACCCCCCGCACCCCAGGGTGCGTGACTCAGCCATGGGAAGATCCCACTCTCAGTCTGCAACCCCCCCATACTCTGCCACAACTCCTGTTACCTAGGAGGTGTTGTTATGGCAACAAAGGTAAGGCGGGACAGCCAGGGCCTGGGGGAGTGAAAGCTGTTAGCTGTCCCTGCTAATGCTAAGTTAGAGGCCCTCTGCTGGAACAGGCCTGTCTATGTGAGTCAGTAAATGGGGGGAGGGAGCTGATGTGTGACAGTTAGAGAGCTCCCTGTGGAAACAAACGCCCATTTGAGTGTGGGAGGCCCTACCCTGCCTCCTGATAGCATTCCTTTGACATCTCTACTCCCTGATAACTTCCCCTAGCTGCTGACCCATGTCAGTGGCCATTCAGACGCCAGCCTTGTTTTTGGATTCAAGGCTCTCCCACGCAGACGACAGCATAAATGGGACTGTGTGCAAATAAATAGGCTGAAACTTTTAGTGTAAGTTAGTTACACACAGGAGTCCTTGCATCGTTGTCCACAAGGATGAAACTAATGTTTGAATCAAGTGGAGAAGTTTGTCGTAACAGTGGAACTTCCACATGCTGGCTGTAGGCTTCTGACTTCTCAGACGTTGTCTAAGGGGATGGGGTGTTTGTTGCTTGGACAGAGATTGCTGTTGACCTCTAGGAAGGTGGAGGAAGGGTCAGCTTGAAGCAGCTGTGGTGGGCTGTCCTAGAGGTGGCATCTTCGTTGTGTGCCCATAGCCCACGAGGATGGTTCTATGAAGGCAGCAGCCTCCACGTGATCACAACACTCTTCAGGGAGGACTCTCTGCCCAGCGCTCTCTGGCCCAGTCACGCGGACCTGCCACCCGCCCCCCCCACTCCCAGATATGCTCATTTGGTGTGTTTGACCAGCAGGTTATTTGTGGACTGTGAATAAAGCCCTCTTTCCTGATGCCTTCCAAATGGGGAGAGAGGAAGGAGGAAGGTTTTTGTGGACCCTGAGGCAAAGAAGAGCTGGGGTGGGGAAGAGGGAACCTCACATCCCCCAGCAGACGGGTGGGGAGATCAAAGGCGTCACAGTGCCCAGGCTTCAGTGGTCATGTGATTATAACAATTATATTTGTCTCAGCAACAGTAAGAGACTCTAAGGGCAAATCGTTCAAGCATTAGGGGATCAGATGACTGGACCGGGAATGTGTGTTGTTTTGGTCCCCTTCCCCCTCACTCATTTATGACCAGTCTCAAGCCTGGCACACACTTTGTTAGTGATATTTTACAAAATCAACTCATGGTGTGAAAAACATTCCTTGGATGCTGGTGCAGCAACATGCTGAATGTCACCCAGATGCAGTGTCAACTTTGACTGCATTTACAATACATATAAACGGACCCCTTTTTTCCTGAAATTCTCTGCAAGCTCACGTGGAAGTCCCTGTGAGATTGGGCACTGCCACTGCAAGCCCACCTGTGTTTGGGGATGTTCCTGTTCATGTTCCTGGACAGCAGTGTTCTGTTAATGCCACAATGTCTCAGCATGCCTGGAAAAAGTGTGGAAACAAACCAAAATATAAGAATTCGAAACAACATCTCCATTGAAGGGAAAATGGACCTCCCTCTCACTTTCAAGGGGTGGTTCTCTAGTATGGGAGAGGGGACTTTCTCCCTGTGCTGCTGGTATAGATGGGCTCTGTTCCTCCCCCACCCTCAATACATTTGTAGATTTTAACGGCCTCTGTAGGCATCATGCCACAGCACTGTACCATCCAGCCCATGAGGGGTGCACTGTCTGAAGGGGCAAAACTCAACCTCTGCCATTGGCCTGCCACTACTGTAATATAAATAAGACAGTCTACCCCCACCCACAAACACCACTCATTTGCTGGCCCAAGAATTCCACCACCATGAATCCCTCTCCATACGTCACAGCTATAAAAGAGTGAGTGGTCTGAAAAAAGTGAAATGTAGAACCGTTTTTTTTTTTTCTTTTTTTTTTCGCATGGGTGGAGACTTGGCAGGTTTGGCAGTGTGGCAGTGAAAGGTGGATTGTTTCTAAACATCTGTAAATGTCTGTGCTGCTTTCTGAGTGACGTCAGGTACCGTTACTCCAATCGTGTGTCAGTGAGGTTACTCGGAACATGCTTGTCTGGAGTAAATCAAAGAGATGCTCACCAGCTCAGCATCCTAATTAACGTAGCTGTTTCTACACTCCACTTAACTTTATAATTGGCTTGCCTTTTCGCTGCCATTAATTACACCATTTCGTATTCCATTAATGATTCTGAGAATAAGACACACCTCGCGTTTTATACTAATTAACAGCTGCTCAGAGACTTCCTCTGCTAAACGCGAGCCCTCTTCTCCCTCTCCTCTCCTGCATCAATTAGGCCGTTTAAAAACACAAAAAAGGTTCAGATCTCTTCATTAATTGATTTATTTACGTTTTGTCCTCTCATTTCCTCTTCTTTACAGCATCCTTACCCTTCAGAAGAACAGAAGAAGCAGTTGGCACAAGATACGGGACTTACTATACTACAAGTGAACAACTGGTGAGTCATTTACACTTAAGTATTTACATGCAGTCAATACCATTGCCCTTGGCAACTGCCTCCTAATGATTTGAATGAATGCACAACCCCATTACCCCCTTCCCCCTAGCACTACCACTACACTACGTTATTTTCTCCCTAGAATTTTCCTACCTACCACCAAATCTCCCTTCACATAGTTTACCCAGAAGGGATTTTGCCTGGAGTTTTTTCTTTTTCCCTCCGGTGGTTTAGGATACATCTTTTGTTTACAAATACAAACTCTTGTCAACTCCTCCCCAAAACACAGATGCTCACTCTTTTATGATGCTGGATCAGGACATGAGCGTGACGCTAACGAGCAATTAAAAAATATTAAAAGATCACCTCTTTGCCCTGGATTCTGTGAGGTCCAGCCTGAATAGCCTTTGGCTTTCTATTAGAGGAGGCCTGGGTTTGGGACCATGTTTGGGTCTTGTTCCAGTTCTGTGCCGGCCTAATTAATGACCCCTGAGCCGCAGGCGGGAGCTGGGTCACGGCTGGAGCCCATGGTAGTTCACGAGTGGTGCTGAAAAGGGAGGGGGGAGCCAATTCTTCATCTGCAGTGCAGAACTGGCTGTGTTCTGGGATAGCTTTCACCAAAGCACCCAAAACCCAGCCTACAGCTCTGACATGTTAAACAGCTATTGGTGGGGTGTATCAGAACCATGTGCCAGCCTGCTAAGACAGTTCACAGCCTTCATTTGCAGAGGAGCCCTTCCTCGGAGCACACAGACATCCTGTCACCTAAACAAGATAGCACGTTGTGTGGCCTCATGGCAAACCCTCTTGAGGTCTTGGGCAGGAACAAGAAGGCACAGCTGCCAACCGGTCCCCTCGCCCCTCCTATGCGTCCTCCTAAGTGTTTGTTTTCCTCCTGACTCTCTTGTTGCTAGCTGCTAATAGGATGATGTCACCAAGTGGAAGTGAGTGGGGCGTGGCCTAGAGTCAGTTTGCGAAGCATAGCAGGCCTTTTGCTTATCCTTCTTCATGATCACCATTGTAAAACCTGCACAAAGATGTCCCTTCCTTTGCCTTTGAAATGTTTGTGAGGGAAAAGGGATAAGGAGAACGAGGGAGAGAGAGAGCACTCTGAACAAGCTCCATGATTTGGTGGGCTTGCTGTTATACTGTCTTAGAAGCCCCTCATTGGGTGTCTCCATGGCAACCCCTGGTGATGTGGTCTTGTGAGCTACTCTTCCTAAGAGCCAATTGCCCCTGCTATGGTCTAGCGCACCATTCAAAGCTCCTGGACTAACTCTTCAATTAGGATACAATGAACATATGTTTATGCACCAATGGCATGAAAGACAGGGAAGTGAATTGAGGCCTGTGGTGGTATGTCCTTTCTAAGTGTGGATCAGCCCTAGTTCTTTCTGAATTACTACAATTTGATGAGGGTGTCATATCAGGTCACATCATGTGTATAGCGGTCAACACTGTTTATAGCATGCAGCATAAGATGAAAACCGATATGCTGTAGATTTGCACATTACAAACATAAGACCCTGCTTTGTGCACTGAAGCAGCTCCTTCCGAACTGTTGTTAACACACACGTTCCCGTTCATTATTGATGAGGGGGCTCTGTAAATCACTGCTGTGCGGATTAAATGAGAGATGCTAAGGAGCAGGCGGGGTGCAAAGAGCTCATGAATTATTGGCAGGAACACAGCGACGGGGAAAGCTATGAACGAGTACAGAGCAACGGATTTATAATGCGCGAGTCACACACACACACACGCGTGCACACACGCATGCAGACACTCGGGGGACTTGTGGTAGCTAGGCGTCAGAGCTCTAAGGAATGGGGGTGGGGAATCTGCCCCACCGTGCCTCTGGACTGTTTCAAGTGGTGAAAACCTTTAACTATGGGGGAGGGGGGGTCACAACAAAGAGAGGGGGAAGTGTGAGGATTTGTATCTCTCTGAATGTTATCTGCTGGGATGAATATGGTTTGATGCACGACTCTTATTTATTTACTTTCCTTGATGGAGTATGTAAACATGGACTGACTGACGGGGTTTTTGAAGACTTTTTTCAGAGGAGGCAAAGGTTCCCAGTCCAGTGCCAAGACCTGGTCCAGTGGCTTGTTGCTGTGTGATATGTAGAAATAGTACAAAATAAAACTTGATGCCCCTTTTGTGGGGGGGGGGGGGGGGGGGGGG
>JABJVR010000052.1:3426125-3444788 GCA_025773905.1 Chitala chitala | reverse complement strand
CTACCCCTTTGTTCTCTCCACTCCGCCCCCGCGCCCCCCCCCCCCCCAGCGCGAGCCACACCCACAGAGAGAGAGAGAGAGAGAGAGAGAGAGAGAGAGAGAGAGAGAGAGAGAGAGAGGCGGATAGCTGGCAAGCTTTGCGCTGATGACAGACAGGTTGCCCCATGCAGAGAGGGGTTGAAACTTGTCCCAGAATCTGTGTATGAATGCACAGCATACAGACCCAAGCGTTTCTGGTAGGATACTTCAACTTCTGCTGCATCACAGATTAGGTGCCATTTATTTAAAACCCCACTGCTTTATCTGATAGTGCAGCTGTTCCAAACTGAAAGTTTGACTCGCACTACAGGAAGCTGGTCACCAATTCAAAAAGGCATCAGCAGCATTTAACTGCACAGCAGCACGTGTGCAGTACACATCAGCATTAGCAAAAGTTTTGCGCGTGTGTGTGTGTGTGCGTGCATGCATGTACATGTGTTTTTCTTTTTTTTTCTGACAGGGAGAATGCGCAGCATGGCATTGGAGGACTCTCGCAGTCCCACAATACCATGCGGCTCTGTCGATGGGGACACAGTGAGGCAGAACGTGCCCTGCAGCAGGTCTTCCACAGTTCTGTCAAGCAGTCTTAGCACCAATCTCCTGGCCTTTAAACAGAATACTTTGTCACCCTCAGGTTATAGAGGCAACCAAAAAGAAAAAAAAAAACCTTTAGACAAAGCAACAAGCGAGAAAAGGGTGATTTGGCCAGGGGGGGACTTCTCTTCTACTTTGAAGATTTCAGAACAAAAAGGATGAGCAGAACAGGTGAAGTCAGTTGTGTTTTTCGGTTTCACCTTTTTATAGAGCTAGCTTTGATGAACTCTTGTGAACTTTTTTCAGGAACGTTTTAGCTTTCTGGAATTTCACTGCCTGCACAGGCCTGATCCTTACATATGCAGTGTCAACAAAAAAAAAACCAGAGTGAAAACTTGTGTGCTTTTGTGTATGCCTGTATGCACAATAACCACTTGTGCTGTGTGTAAAGGCATTTCCATGTTTGCCTGTCATCACAATTTCGCATGAGCATCGCAGCAGTTTGTTTGTATACAGTGCTTTGTTAGCGTAAGTGCCTACACACCTGCACTGGCATACAAGTGTGCATATGTGTGTCTGCGTGTTTCACGTTTGAACGTGGCCGTGCGTGTGAAACAGGGACACGTGCTTATCGTATGAACCATAGAAGTTTGCTTTTGTCCTCACGCCTTGCGTCACTGCATCGAGACCACATGGCTGCGGACATTTCTCCTCATCAGCCCTGCCCTTTCTCACCTCCCTTGTGGTGTAGTCCTGCACGCAGAGGGTGAACGGGCAACTCATAATTTCTCCTTGGCAACCAGAGCTGTGCTCCAGACAGCAGTGCCGGAGGTCCGCTGAGGTAATCTGTGCGGTGGTCAGCGACCTTACGCAGTAGCCAATCAATAAGGGTGGCCCAAGTCAGGGCAAGAGGGGCGTTTTGGGAACAATTTTACGCATGGTTAGCAATCAGTGGCAGGCACTCCTTGTCAAACAGCCCTCCTTCACAGACTGGAGGAACATGCTGAGAGTCCTGCTTCAGCGCGTGTGAACTCGCTTCAGCATTTGGGAGAGGAAGCATATAACGTAAAACCATTCCATGAACAGATCTCACACTGAAAAGGGGGAGGTTATAGTGAATGAGCCTGCTGTGATGGGTTGGATAGGTTTCAAGAAAACAGGTTAGCATTAAAATCTGCACAGAACCCACAGTGCTGGGTCATGGAAGGGATGGTAGGTGTTAGGGTCAGACCAGCTTATATCCAAGGTTTAAACTGGTGTCTGCTTTACCCTGACACAAATGACAAATTTACTATTGTGAGTGCAAGAACACATTTACCAACTGAACAAGGATCCTCATTAGGTCATTAAGCAATAAGAGGGGACACCGGACTTTTGTTTTCCTAAGGAAGCCACTGCTTTTATAATAATGAGAGAGTGCAAATACAAATAAAATGTTGGCAGGAAAAAAAAAAAAAAAAAAAAAAAAAAATCCTGTAACAGAGGTCGTGAGCTAGCAACACAGGAGGCTTGCGCACGTATCCCACACTTTGCCAGGATTCGTCACTGCATGCGTAGTAGCAGGTCGTTGCAGCCAGCTGCGCAGACAGCGGGGTTCCAGTCACATCAACTGAGTTGGGGTGGGAGGGGGGTGGGAGTGCAGTGACAGATCCCTGGAACGCTGCACTGAACTAGGCTTGTGGGCAGTCCAGCGCAGTCTTGGGAAAGTGCCCAGTGTTGTGTTTGAGTAGTGGGCGGTGAGAGATCATCTGTGCCCTGGCCTGGAGAACGTGGCACAGCGGAGGCCACAGAAAACCGGGCCAGGCGAGCCAGCGTGACCTCCTGATTTCCCACTGTCAGTGCAACCAAACCTTGCCTGACGAGGACAAAAAAGTGGCCTGCTGGTGTCTGGCTGCACTTCTGCTGCAGTATGTGCTTTTTGCTTGGTGAGAGAAGCACAGGCTATCCGTCGGGACTGGCTTTCCCATCCCATTGGTTAGGTGTGTGTTTGGTTCTTGTTTTCATTGGATGGCTTCTTGTTCTGAACAGGCTGAGTGGGCATATGGGGCGGGGCATGGCAAGCTGCTAGACAGGCTTGTTATGTCTCAGCACAGTTCAGGCCTCCACGCTCGACCACAGCAGTGTAAAATCAACTTTTAGGGAAGCTTCACAGCTCTGTAAATGGAGACGGCTTCACTCCATTGGGTCTACATATGGGAGGGATAGGGGGTTCCTTTTGGGATTTGGGCAGACCCCCCCCACCACCACCCCACCTCATCTTCTCACCAGAAGCCCCTTTCGATTTTCACTGTTTTCTAAATTTCCCAGGACCAGCAGGATGCTGTTACTGGCAACCCTCCCCCTCGGGCCCCAACCCAGCCAACCTTAATGGGGGTGGGAATAAGAAAGTGCTGAGGCCGGATGAGTGTAAGAAGATGGGGGGGGGGCAGCAGCGTAGCTGCACCTTTGTAAGCACACGTGTGTTTGAAGAAGACTGGAATGTGGATATGAGAGAGATGAGTGGTGTCAGAGCTCTGACAATGGAAGATCGACGTGACTGGGCGTGCTCTGTAGTGCACAAACCCACAGCATGCTGGGGCAGAGTCAGCTGTCCGGTGCTGCTCTGGGCTACAATGAGCCAATGGGGAGTGTATGTCATTAAGGAAGTAAACCAAGAGTTTGTCTGCATCATCAATACGACATAGCATAGCTGACACTTGTGTGCAAAGCACCATTCATAAATTCAACCATATATACAGCCAGATGTTCTACTGGAATAAACATCTTGCTCATTGATATCTCAGCAGGCGCTTCCTCTGGAGACTTGATCCGGAAACCTTCAAAACTGAACGTCTACCCAAAGTCCTGAGCAGTGAGTTTTCTTTAGCATTGTTAAGAGTGCCAGACATTGACAAACTCCAGGCAGAGAGACATTCTTCTCAGTTTTTGAATGCCAGGGATAAAAATATTGCAGATACTTTGTGTAGCTGTTAAACTGGCATTCAGATAAGTAGATGAAGATAAAGTGCACACTTCTTCTGCTGAAAGAGCACCCTGTGAAGCTTAAATAACCTGAAAAACTGGATTTTGTGGAACTCTTCGCAAACCTATTTCTCCAAGATAAACAGACAACCAGAAAAAACAGGCTTTAAGATGGGATGAAAATGCTATTGTTAACTTGTATGTTCTGAAGACTAACCGGCATGCGACCACTGCAGGTGTGAATGAGTATGTATGAGTACGTGTGTAAATTTGTGTATGTCTGTTTGTGTGTGTGTTGACATGAGTTACAGTAATGATGCTCCAGTTTAACATCAGATATGGATGCTATTATAAGATCAACTGGAAATGTTCCGATTGGTTCAGGCAAACGAACAAAGTGGAGGGGGTCAAGAAGAGATTGGGAGTGGGTTTTTGGATAGGGGGTGGACGTTGTATAAATGGAATTCTTGCTGCAAACAGCTGGACTGTTTTATTTAAACACACCCAGAGCTTTGGGTTGGGGGGGGGGGGTGCTGACCCTACATTGACACACAGGAGGGAGGGGCCTAGGCACCATTTTTATGACTTTGAACCCCAAGCGTCCAAAGGAAAACAAAAAAATTGTACACTTATGTGTGGATTTTTCCTGTTTTCATGCCATTGTGTAATTTAAAAAGACAGTAAATAGCTAAGCTGGTTATCCAGAGTGAGCTTGAATGAAGAGATAGAGGGAACTTAAGAGAGGCACAACATCAAGAGAGTGCCCGATCTTGTCAAGGGATGGGTGGGCTAAATTGTCTTGTTGGGATTGGTCCATTGTAGTTCAATGTTTTCCCAGTGTTCCTGGTGCACGTTACAAATGCTAACAGGTTATGTGGAACGCAGACTTTAAAGAGACGTGATACTGAAGGCAGCAGATCTACGCATGGATTTGTGTAGCCATGTTCTTTAACATTTCGTGTTAGTAGCAGACAGTACGCTTACTGCCTCTGGACCTGGATTCACAATGTCCAATAACTTTTAACATTCATTTTTAAACAAGCAGTTTTTTTTTATTTGTTTGGAGTCCAAGAGTATGTAGTCCCACCAGTGGCATTTCGATAAAAAAAAATAGCCCTCCATTGTGAGAGGGGAGCAGAATAGTGAGCTTATTGTGTGGAAGCGAAGTCTAGGGCAAGCCGTAAAGGCAGCCCTGCGGTGTGGAGGGGTCGCAGGGAGGTGAAGCTCCCCTCCTCATGGAGGGGATGGAGCCTGGGCAAAGCCCAATGACTGGCAGTACAGGGAGTGTCCATCGGACTCACGGAACACAGCGTGACTGTTCCTTCTTTTTTCTCACACTCCTATCAGCTTCCCCTTCTCCCAACCAACCCCCCCCCCCCATTAGCCCCCTCGCCAAGCATTGTGTGGTGCCCGTCCTTTGTTCAAAACGGCCCATGTTGGGCCTTGGATACCGTTTTACATTGGAGCCTGGTGATCATTCCATCGGGCCCAGCTGAAGCATAAAGGTGATGAGTGGGCATTGGGGGGGGAATCCGGAGCAGAGGGGTCGCCAGCGAGACAGCGCTGGCCCCTGGCTGACCCCGGCTTCAGATCCAGTCGGGAAAAGGGGAGAGCAGTAAAAGGAATGCCTTGGTGGAGACTCCCCCAGCAGTATGTGTGAGCGGTGATAAAACTCCAGACGTTCCCTCATTTGATGGTGCCCTGCCATGCCATTACATTCTTTTCCTGTTTTTTCTTCCTTATTTAAGACAAAAAAAACCCTTTTTAAGGTCACGGTGGGCATTGCACAGTGAGATGTAGGACAGCAGAAATCAAGCTGAGGCCTTAAGGGAAAAGACAGTGCACTAATTAGGAAGTCCAACAGATGCCCACATGGACATTTCTTTGTTTGCTCAGTTTTGGGTTTTTTTTCCTTGCTCTTTTACTTCATGCCCCCCCACCCCCCCACAGTCCAATTCACTCCACCCCCAATTCGTTGCGTTTCTTAGCCTGAAAAGAGTATTGCAGCCATTGTCTCCCAGAAGGACTCCACTAATTCCCTCCCTCAAAAGATGAAATGGAAATATCCAGCCGCGGTGAGAGCATGGGGACATAAATCAAGTCGGAACCCCTGAGCTTGCACTCTGAAGGGTCACAGGGGGTCATGGCAGGTCGCGGCAGGTCACGGGGCTGTTTTAGGAAGCTTTTGACTGAGCAAGTCCAGAGTGGTCTTCTGCTGGGGGGCTTGAAGGTAGGGAGCGCAGGGGGTCAGAAGCCATGTACGCAAAATATGCTGACATCACGAGCACAAGTAAAAATGGACTCCCTGCCCACGGTCACATGCTTTGTGCTGAGAACTTCTGGGAGGGTGGGGTTTGCTCGAAAACATGCCTTAGAAGAACATGGAGATGGGTTAAATATGGTTCTGAATGTCCAAAGCAGAAATGAGCCATTGAACCATTGTGGTCCATTCAGCCTCAACAGTGGCCATAACTTTCAAATATTTGGCAGGACCAGCCTTCAGGCTGGTTGTTGTCCATGTTGCAGTTTGTTTTACAGAACTGGGGGGAATCTAGCACACGCGCACCAAGTTTACAAGGATTAAGCTGTTACTGAGTGCAGCAATTATCTCAGGAGGTCAGAACTGTGCCAGGATTTCAACTGCGACACTTCCCTTTCTTCCATACCTACCTGGTGTAACATGTTTGGGGGGGCTGGGGACAGTGTGGCTGGTGCAACACTTAGACACCTGTCATAAATGTAGTCTCCTCCCCCTCACTTTTCTCCTTTCCTTATTTCTAACCTCCCTCCCACCACACAAGATAACAGGACAGTATTTACTTCATTTTCATTTACTGGCTTACTCCACTGACTGCACTGTCCTCTCTGTCTTTTAGGTTCATTAATGCCAGGCGGAGAATAGTGCAGCCCATGATCGACCAATCCAACAGAGCAGGTATGCTCCCTCGGTAACTGTATCCATGTGTCAAAGGCCAGACGACTCCATAAACAAGGGCATATATTTGAATATGAATGGTAGGGGCACAGAGTTCCAAATTGTTCCATTTTGTGTGTTTAAGGTAGGGGGATGTAAAGGACTGATTTGGTTCCTAACAAAGTCGAAACCAAATCGACACCCTTGTCCACAAGCTGTGTACCATGAAGAGAATGAACCACAGGCTGGTCACTGAGTAGCTGACCTCTAAAAGCTGTTACTTCAGCTGTCTCTTTGATAGGTTTGACTGCTCAAACCTCAGTCTGCCAGGTTTTCATTATAGTTTCGAGCCTGAATTAGTGCAACTGAAATGGTCGCCCTTGCAATTCTGGCTCTTCAACAACCAGACACCAGATGGGAGGCTAAATGTGCCCATATGAAAGCAGAAACAGCCTTGATCGATAGTGGACAGGTGAACCTGAAGCGAATCTGCCAAAAGTAAAGCGAAAAGAAGGCAAACGTGAGGAGCAGGAGAAACATGGGTGTGAGCTTAGCTTTGCCGTCTCTTTCCCACATCCCTCGAGCTGCTCCTGTAAGGGGGCCCCTGGTGCATGGCTTGTGGAGGACTGCTGTAAACTTTATTACCTGTAATAAGGGTCAGGGGTCAGGGGTCAGGACCACAGTGGGGATTTGGTAAAGTTCAAAGGCAGTCCTGGTGCCTGAGCCGTAGTGGCTGTTCCATAATGTTCCACCATTACCTTGTATCTGGATAGTTTGGTTTCTCAAGATCACAGGGTATGGGAAGGGCTCTTTCTTTAACAGCCCCTGGGCGACTGGTGCAGCTTCTCACCTTTTAAAGTTACTTGCCAGTTAAACAAACTAACCAGGAATCACTGGTCTCATATCCGTGGATTTACTGTTCGTGCCAAGCTTTTAAAAATTCACTGGTATCCACTCCTGTTTGATTCTGAGATGTGCTTCAGCTGTCTCAAGTAGCATTCACGAATATGGCATGTAACTAGGGGACCAGACTCTCTCAGACAAGGCGGTTAAAGAATTAAACCAAGAGTTTACAAGTTCAAGTCCCAGCAGGCTTCTGTTGTTGTACCCTGGGGAAGGGCAGTTAATCAAAATTTATTTGCTAATTTATCAAAGAGTGTAAACATGGATGTTAAAAAAAAAACCTTTGGCCAATAAATGTCTTGATATGAAACTGATTTATAAAATAAGAATTACTTCCCACTTCTTTATTTTCAGTAAGTCAAGGTGCCCCCTACAACCCTGATGGACAGCCAATGGGAGGCTTTGTCATGGATGGTCAGCAGCACATGGGAATCAGACCACCTGGTATGGTCTATATCTGTCTTTTTTTCTGTCCTCCCCCCACACTCCCAAACCATGTACGCCTGTCCCCACCCTCCCTCCCTCCTGCTACAGGTGCACTTTGTCCCAAACCTCTAGACCCACTTGGTGTGTCATTGGGTTGCGTTAAGGGCTACACTGTGCCTTTGCATGCTGTAATATGTTTTATGGTGCCTCCGCCTTCCCTCCTCTCCCCTCCCCCGGTGCAGGTCTGTGTTGATGGCTCTCTGCCACTCTCCCCCCAGCCTCTGTTCTTATTCTCTGTCATTCTCCTTGAATTTCTCTTTCCTTCCAGGGCCTATGAGTGGAATGGGCATGAACATGGGCATGGAGGGGCAGTGGCACTACATGTAACCTTCCCCTAGTTAACCAATCACAAAGCAGAGGGGGATGTAAGTACCAAAGGGTTATGTTCTTTCCTTACTTTTCTTCTCACTGTTTTGTGTCTTGGGGGTGGGACGTGGTGCTTCGTATTTCCGAATTTTGTTTAGCCTCCCAGTTTATTATTCACTTTTCTGCAGTTGGTTTGGTTAATGGTGTTCAGTTTTACTTTGCTGAAACCAGTTCTTCCCCAACCCCCCCCCCCAAGGCCCCATGTTTGTCCTGTGCCTGTTTTCTCTTTCTGTCTGGCACACTGGCCAATCACATGACGAAGCAACACTTAGTCATATCGGACAGAAAGGGGAACAGGAAAGGAGAAGGGCAGGCAAAGACAGCAGTATTGCTGGGTAGCGGTCGCAGAGAAAGGCAAACGGAAGGGGGTGGTTGGTGGAGCGTCGCTATGGCAACAGTCTGATTGGCAAAATGCGAGCAGTCGGGCGGCAGTGCAAGGAGAGGAAAAAGCTTGTCCCCAAAGTGTCATAAATCTGCCTCTATGCAGGTAATGCATGAGCCACATTAATACATTGACATGCAAGACGGAGACCAGAAAAAAAGGAAAAGAAGACAAAAAAAAAAAAACAACAGACTGCCCAGAGGCAAAATACGCTCCTGCATACACTTTGAACTTGAACAGCTTTGTAGAGAATACTCAAACGAGACCGGCCGCATCAGCCTGGACTTTTCTAGTTGGTCTTTATGCGTCTCCCGTAATAGGATTACTCACGGCAGTGGGGGGGGGGGATAGACAGCAGTGGAAACAGAGGTGTGTTGAGCAGGGTATACTGCTTTGCCCACGCTAATTGACTGTATCCAAATTAAATATGCCATCACGGGCAGCGTGACGAACGGGCCTGACTCGCTCGGGCTGCAGAACGGAGAGTCATTAATGTGGAATCCTGCAGGAACGGTGGGCACGGTGAGTGCAGCGGTGACACCCCCCCGCACCCCCACTCAGCTGCTCGCACCTTGCAGAGTGAAAATAAGCGAGTTTCACGCGCTCTGTCCCTGTTTCCATCCCTCTCCAATGCAGGGACCGTGGTGACCTATGCCTCTCTGTAGGAGGAGGAAGGGGGTATAGTGAGGGGGGGGGGCATTGGGTGTGAACCACGGGAAGAGCTCCCTGGGCCCTCGCCCACAGCCCACTTCTTCTGAGCAGCTGAGGTCGTTCCCAGAAGGCCACGGGAGAAGCCCGTCTCGAACGCTCTCAATTTGCCCGCTGGATCCCGTAATTGGGCCGCGTGCGGAATCTGAGATGAGATGGGAGAGTGGGACGAGAGGAAGGGGGCGACGTCACCAGGCCGTTGCGGCTTTCAGAGGCCTCTTCTTTATGGCTTTATCACTGAAATTTCCTAGCTGGTCTCATTTAAATATTTTTCCCTCCGTTTCTAGGTCAATTAAATGTAAGTGATGTGTTATACTCTTCATGACCAATTAAATTAATAGGTTATTATGAAAAAAGTTATCTTATTTGATTAAGGGACTGAGGGTACATTATATTTTATAAGCAATTTTCATTAGTTGGGAGATTTTCCTTAAGGCAAGATTAAGCAGCTATTTGCAGGGGAAGTCCCAGGACCTTATATGAAGGTGTTCCTAGTAGTCACTCTACAGCATTACTTAAAACCAAAGCCAATTAATCCTACTTAGAGGGCACGCTACGCTTTCTGCCCTTGACGATTATGGAGCTTATGGCCCTTGGAAACAAGGCCCTTGTCAACCCCGATAGACCAGAGCAACCCAAGCAGAAGACCAAATTCCTTTGATTGCAGGGAAAATTATTGTTTCATGTCTCCCTCTGTTCCCTTTCCATCCTTTTTCCCCCCTTTCTGCAAAATTAGCCAAGAGTGGACAGAATTACTGTTCTATTTTTTTAAACAATAGTGATCACAGGCTGAGAATTAATTATGAGCATATTGGAAGGTTTTCTTCCTCCGTGTTCCCGGCACTTTGAGTGGGCCTGCGTGAATTGCCTCACTAACCCTGGCACCACCAGAACCCATTGTTTGGCATCTCAGCTCCTCCAATTACTAAGCTGAAATCTGTTAACCTCTCACAGGGTCAACGTTTCCCTTTCTGGAGCTTGAACTTTTTAAGTAACAGAAACCCCCCCCCCCCTTTGCTCTATATCATTAGCACAAGCGACTTCTGTTGATGGGGTCCCCTGGTACCTCTTAAACCAGAACCGGACCTGGTCATGCACAGCGCGTGGCTTTCCACTACACTTATACTGCTGTTACAAAGACACTTTTGAGCTGATCAGCTTTTGAACACAGGAGGTGGATAGACAAGCCAAATTTTTAAAATTAGCTTGTGGACCTCTAAGTGCCATTATTTATTAGAGGAATGATTTAACCTGAGGTAATAAATAGACCAGTATGTAAAACAGTTGAATCCAGGGAGAGGCTGATGATGGTGTTTGCTTGTCTGAGGTCTCATGTCATTGCTGGACCATGCCTTTTGAGTTTTGTATAACTGTGGCTTAAGACTGGCAAAAGGTGGCATAAAATTGTATTTTAAAATCAAACTGCAGTGCTGCATTGCAGCAACAGCAGGTGGCTGGAGACAGGTGTGGCATGCCCAAACATTTGGACATTACCTGCTCTTACAAAACTTGGTAAAACTGCATGCACAAATCAGCAGATGAAAGTCACATTCCTTTGCACATATTTTCAGTGGGACACTGTCTCTTTTCATGCATTCATTTGTGCAGGGGATTTGCGTGCCTGTACATATGTGTTCGAATTTGTGGTCAAAAATGCCTGTGTCAACTTAAGCATCAGGACCAGCACAAGCTTGGACCCATTTTCTCCCCCGAGGGAGAGTTGTTTATCTATTGGAATCGAACTTTGAAGGAGGCCACATTCAAGCGGCATAATTGGAGTGGTTACAACTCAGTTCCTGGAGAAGCAGAATTCCTGTTGAGATCCTCATTGTGTTTACTCAACGCTAACACCCTTATGCCAGCCTCATTTTCTCCCTCTCATAACATTTTTATTCTGATACACACTATAGGTTTCCCATTCTTCATTTTAAATGTTTTAACCATAACCAACGTGCCAACAAAATTGCGTGTGGATGTTCTTAAGGCACGTTTGCCCCATAAATGGCTCCTCTATACTATTCCTGTAATTCTGGAGTGTCAAACCAGTGCTAAAGAGACAGTCATATGAATCCACTGAGATATCAGTAAGAACAATGAGGTTATTCTATGCTCTCTTTTTTTCCCTTCTAACAGCACATATAGTCCTGAACACTTAGTTTTTTTACCCTTAGTGCTTCTGCTGTCCAGCAATGCATGGATGCTATTTCTCATACAATTTACGTAAAGCAAGTTTATATGCTGATTGAAGGGGCTGTTTTATGCAGATGTAGAAGTGCTAGAGTTATGAAGTTATACACACACACACACACACACACACACACACACACACACACACACACACACACACACAAACTTCTGACTGTCCTCGGTGAGAAGACTCCTGGCTTGGCTTTTCTCGATTATGGATGACGCTCAGCATGAGAGACACTTTATCAAGCAGCAGTCCCCTGTGGCTGCCTGGGCAGACCAGCTTGTTCACAGAGACCTATATCGTCCCACCGGGAGAGACTATATCCTGGATTTGTGCTGTAGTCATTTCCACCATCCCTCTATTAAACAGGAGACTTGTTTCCTTCCATAGCTATTTTCAGAGCCACAGGACATATTTTTCATCTGCTCGAGCACGGGGCTGCATGACAGAAAATTTCCTGAGCTAACGAAAACTGCTTTCTGTGGTAGTGGGTGCACGCCGTAGTGAAAATATCAGAACACTCAGCTCAGTAAGCACTGACACTGTTACGACCACATCATTAACATTTTTATGGAGCGTGCAGGGTAATTAGCTATGGCCAACGAGCGCTAAGTGGAGGTGGGTGGTTCTGCTGGCATGTGTGTTGTCTGTGGAAATCTTCTCCTCACTGTTCTGTGTTTTCCACCCTCCCCACCCCCTGTCCACACCCCTGCAGGACTGCAGGCCATGCCAGGGGACTACTTGCCCCATGGTTGTCCAATGGGCTTAAGTATGGGCCAGCCGAGCCACAACACCCCCCTGATGTCTCCGTACTCTGGTCCACTGCGCCACGGGCCCTCTGTGCGTCCCTGTGTGCCAGGACACCACCCACCGATGTTGATGCACGGAGGACCGATCCGCCCTACTATGCCCACCATGGCGTCCAGCCCCCCAATGCTCAATCCTGGACATTCTGCCCCGGGGGGGCATGACATGGACCTTCATGCCCAGTAGCTTCAAAGGACTCTTTAATTATTACAGCAGTTCATTGTCACAAAAAAGACAGACATACAGAAACAATCACAAACAAAAAAACAAAAACCTTTTTTCTTCTCCGGGCAACAGCGGTCATCTTCTGCAATCTGACTTAGTGTCCTGGCGAAGGAGCTGCTTTCTCTGTCACAGACTGAAACCAAGGAAACGGAGCCTGAGGACTTTTTGCACAGGAAGTACCCTGTAAAAGAAAATCAAAATCAAACAAAGACAATGCAATTAGAACTGAATGAGCTCTGATGGGAGGGCAGGGGGAAATATGCTATATACTGTTGTAAAATTATGTTGGACTCTCAGGAGAACTGAGAAATAATTATTGTAAATGCTATCGTATTGTTCTGCATATTATGTTGTTTCTAATAGATTTTTTAAAGGATGTGAACTTTTTTCTTTCCACACTATGTGTGTGCCACCTCCATAGATGCTGACCTTCTCCCCACGTCACGTGTTTAAAAACTAGATTGAATAAAAACGTCAGTCAGACTTTTAAAATCGAGCCTTACACTTCCCCTGTAATAGACATAAAGGGCTTTACATGCGAATTTGGGCATTAAAACAACTGGCAGATGGGGGACGCCTAGACCAATTTCAGGCATTCTCCTGTTCACCTCCGGTGCGGAGCTGCCATTTGCCCTCCTTTCAGTAAACAGAAGTACAGCGACAAAATCACCAACCTGCGGACGTCCACTTTGATTGATCAGCTGTTGTGGGGGGTGTGAAACCATTTGGAATCTACAGTTCGCGCGACTGTGTGTGTGTGTGTGTGTGTATGTGTGTGTGTGCGCGCGTGTGTGTTTATGCGCGCGCGGGCAGCCAAGTGTCATGCCTGTGCGTCCATCCGGCCGTCGCAACACGGGTGGGGTATTTTGCCTTTGATGCAATTAAATTAACAATCGCTTATTTTTTGTCTGGAAAAAAATATAAGTCACAATTTTTTCACGGTTCCATCTCGGAGACTTTATGTATACGTTGTAAATAAATAAATTTTGTGCAAAAAGACTGAATACGTGGGTGCAACATTGCTATTAAATATAAAATTACAAGAGTATTTTGGAAAATGTAAGGCAAATGCTGATTTCAACAAATAAGGACTTGATTGTTACATCTGACGTTAAGGCTTGCTGTGTTTGTAGAATGCACACAGTAACTCACTGAAACCTGCAACGATTAAAACTTCTGTGGTACCGATCAATCAAATTATTCGCGTATTTCAAACATTTCAAACGAAAAGTAAACATTTTTTAATAAACTAATGTAGTCATTAAAGAAAAACCCCAAACAAAAGTTGTAAAAGCGTTTTTCTACCATATCATTTTTAAATTAAGTGAAAATAATTCAGAATCTTTATTAAAACACAACACTTAACAGTAAAGCTTTAAATTGTAGGTCAAACCAACCCGCAATCCGAGTTGGAAAGCAAATAAGAGGACATATTCAATTTAATAACGTTTTTTTTTTCTTCTTTATCATTGTATTCGCGGTAAAGGGGTTGAGTTCCTTGTAACTGGGCGATGTGAAGTAATTTTACTTTTATTTACGTTTTCATTTTCAGATATGTACTAACACAAGGTTACATGCACCGTGCGCTACTGTATAAACTTAACGTGTGCTCAGTTCATATTTTATGTGAATCTGCAGGAACTAAACACATATTATAAAATAATCCTGGGATAACAGTCAGTTATACTTTAAACAACAAAACAATTAAGGCTCGGCAACATCACAAGCAAACTGTTGTTAGGTCACTCAGCTCCTCCAGTTAGACTGTGTAAAACGTGGTAGTGGCTGTTGGGGTCAAATACACCACAAATGCGCAACACGCTAATAGATTTAAATAAGAACAGAATTAAAAGGTAAGATTATGTTATTACTGCTTGTCCATGGCAAGCCTCCATACTTATCTATTTAGATAGCGAGGTGAAAGAAATAAACAATGGTTTGTTTGGCCTAACCAATGATTTATGCTCCTTAACCCCACTTTCCCGGAAAGCTAAACACCAACAGCACAATTTTCAGTTTGAACACTTTACACGCACAGCATTAACACGGGCCTGCTGCGCGTGAACGCCACAAATGCGTAGGCTTGAACACGACAGTGGCGTAGTCTACGGAATGCGTCATACACATTTCTGTGCAAATCCCGCAGACTTTTCGCAATCTTGTGAAAACTATTCTGATTTTTTAAATAGTTGCATTGAATTGATTTTCAAACTGACTTTTATAGCCATCAACCTCATTTGGCAAATAATGTAGTTTTTAAACTATAGCATATTCATTAAATGATGTTCTGTGTGTATGATGAAGTGAAACTACACGCATTTTTTGGGGGGAATGACTGGGTTAGTGGCAAATTAAGTTAAATTATTCAAACTAGTGTAGCACTTAATATTACTTTAAGTACAAACTCGATACGTTCATCAATACGCCTTACTTGGAGTTTTTGACAAGTTTACACTTTTTGTATCTGTGTTTGTAACTTGCGTTAACTCAGTAAACTGTTTACGGTAAAAACGAACAAGCATTGAAGAGGTTTTATATTGCCACAGTTAATAATGTACTTCAGAACGAACCACTGCTGAGTTTTAAAAAGAAAACATGTAAATATGTATTGTGCATTGTTTATTTTTAAACAAACTGATAAATCAGTTTTCTCTTCTTTTACTTTCCTCGGAGCTTTGCGTTGTTTGCAGAATTTGCACAACCATTCTGTTTTACTGCCCTGCCCAATGTGCATGCTATTTACACTCGAGAAATGCGGTCTTTAAACCCGGGCAACGTTTTAATTACACAGCTTCGTTCCTCAACTCGAGGCTGGGAGCTCTTCAACTTTAAATTCCAGAGCTGCGCAGCCCTCGGAGCTTTGGAGACTGGCGCGAATAAATCCCATGTTTGACTGCCATCTTTAGGGGGTCTGGAAAACTGTTACCGGCCATTTTTATTTGAGACACGGAGGGGCGTAGTTAAATTGTATTCTAAAACAGTCTCACCTTTCCTTGGTTAATACCATAATTATTTTGCGTTTACGCACAACGTGTGGCATTTCAGATTATGTTTAAATACCACATTTTAATTAATCTTAAAGTCTTAACACGTCAAACCTGATTTATTTGATATGTCAGACCTACATGTATGTGTACTCGTGGACGACGGTCAATCATATCAACCGTAGAAGCCTAGACTCCAAACACTGTTCAGTCTACTTTGTTTAACTTATACATGGGTACATTGTTAGTTCTTTCTTTTACATTGACCTATCCTGCATTAAAAAAACCCTGATTACATTACTTACAGATAAACATTCAAGGAAACTTAAAATATGCGCGTGTCAAAATAAAGCATACAACTGAGACATTCCCTTTCTGTACACCCAACGAAACCCTTCACTGTATTTCTTTATTTTGACAAAATTGATAAATACCTATTCTTTTTACTACACAAACATGGTAGCCACAACGGCACGATATTGCAGGCAATAAAACCAAACGTTCATGTGAAATTGGAGACAAATTTTTTCTTTTTGTAAATATTTGTCGTGTTGTAAATCTTAAGGAGTCCGATAAACATTTTAGGCGGTTACGGTTGAGGTAGTTATTTTTCAATTATTAACAATTTATAACCATGCAATGCTTTTGCAAAGTAATTCTTAAATTACACATTTTGTATTAGCGCATTCAGAATCCGCAGACGCAAATACCTGGCTCCTGGTCAGATAAACTATCAGACACTGATATTAGTTAGCCTTTTTGGGCGAATTGAAAATAGATTATAAAGACAGAACTATCTTAACCATGATCATTGCATAATGTAGTACACATTTGTATACATTTTTCTGCATACCTTACTGTACTTCGTAAACTTCTTATTTAATTAAATTGTCCAGGCCTTTAAACAAATAATGTACGTGCTAGACTTTCCTCGCAGATAAATCATTTATGATTTTCTTCATTAATATTATGACTGACAAACGTTCCTCGTAAATATTAGTTATAGGGTACCAAATATAAGAATATACCAAATAAAACGGAGAGAGTAATGATTACACTGCTCAGCACGTTTAGATAGATGCTTTTCGGGCTGCCCGGCAGTTTTCTGCCAACACACTGGCTCCGTAGAAACCGACTGTGCAGAAACGAATGATTATAGTAACCGGTGCCCAGAATGTTTCTTCCACAACTGCAAGGGCAAAGGCTCACTGCACGTCTGCTTTGGTGTTGTCACATTTTCTCAGACAGGCTTCAGCGTTCATGCACCAAGCTGCAGATTCCGAGCTTGCTCAGTACTCTACACGCAGTACAAACGCAGCCGCTTTGAGCCTAACTCTTGGGTATGAAGTCTTTTGGCCAGTGACCACGTGTGCGGAGATGCGTGCGTAGGAAGATTACATTACGCACATTTTTGTGTAGAGCACAGTTTATACAGTATTACGCTGATTTTTTTTCCCTGATCAAAGTATAATGTTAATTTTGATTAACGTTTTAAGGCTTTCACTAACTTTTAAAAAGCATTTAGCTTACTCTAACGAGTTAAACTATGTTTAGTGCGCTCCTGTATGTAGTGTATTTCACAAGTTTGTATTCTTAAAAAGATAGTATTCTATAAGTCCATTGCATTAGTTCATGCCGTTATTAGTATTGTTTATTACATAGAAGTCATGCGTGTGATTTTGAAAAGCAAATGCTGCAATAAGAAGTTGGAAATTACGAGGCAAATTAATTTTCATTCTGGGCAGGTGTATACATCTTTTTTGTCCAGGTGTTTTGTCAGGTGTTGGAGTAAAGCAAATTATTAAATAAATATGCAAAACGAAAAGTTATTTTTGAAATTGAGACGAAAGCACAGTAGCCTAGAGTGTATTTTAAGGCCGTACAGTTACAGCTACAAAAACGTAACGTACGTTGGAATGAGGTATAGATACATGGAGACAAACACACACACACACACACACACACACATATATATATATATGTGTGTGTGTGTGTGTGTGTGTTTAACTCGTTCGCACGGGGAAATAAAACCGATCAAGTAACTAACATTAAAAAAAACGTTTATAATACGAGTTTTGAATGGCAAAATGTGATACAGTTTAATGCTTAATGTTACAATACATGAAAGTGGACTTAACTTATTGGCCAGTTCAGGAATATATGTGGACTATTGTGATGGAAAAAATAAACATTGACATAACAGATCACATAGGGGAAGGTGCCCTCATGATTGGCATGCCACAGGCTCCGTGCTGAAACAGACCTGCATTATGAGCCCTCTCCTCTTTGCCATGCTCATCTCCCTGACCACATGCAGGTATAAACAGATCTTGGACCGCTCATCTCGTCTTCTCTTCACCTATAAATGAAGAGGTGTTAGTTTCTGCTCTTTCAAAAGGGCTTAATTCCAAGAGTAGTAAAAACTCCAAAGGCTAAACGTACACATAGCATAAAAAACAGATTGATATGTATTTTTTCACATCTGTGGCTTCCTCATTTCTGTTTTGTTTGGTTTACAGCATATTACAAAACTCTTTACTGGTGCTGTATGTGGTTGCCTCAGTCTTCATTTTAACAAATTTTAATGTGCTATGTATGCAAAAATGACTTTATCATTACTCCCAACAAGTCATGCTAATGGAGGAAAAAAGAGTGCTATGTTTAAATATGGGGCTGCTTCAGAATAAAAACTTTAAGAAACGTTGCCTGGGATGACTGTGACAGTATCTTGTACGTTAATCACTGTGTCATACAGACCATGACGGGGAAATGTAACCCTGCCCAAGCTTCATAAAACACCAGGCCTTCGCTCTCATTTTATACGACTGTTTGATGCCACACTGAGGCACTTTTTAAATGGAATTTTTAAATGTCATCTCTGGTTACAAATTATTTATTTTTTATTCAAGCTGCACTAGTTTAATATTTATTTTGAAAAAATGCTGTGCAATATATTTGCAAATTCAGTTTTTTTCCTTCCCTATTTACTGTTAAAAAATGTTGATTCATAAATTTTACATCAATTTCATTATGTACTCATGTGTTCATATTACATCACACTACATATCCAGAGACTAACAATGAAATATATGGGGTTAGTGTGAATTGTGTGGAAAGTGTCAGTATTTAGTATTACATGAAATTAACATGAAATTGAAGTGGA
>JABJVR010000052.1:3404216-3426025 GCA_025773905.1 Chitala chitala | reverse complement strand
ATATACAGTAGACGAGATTGGGACGTACAGGGTCACATGTGCATGTGGCAGCTGGTACTGAAACAAAAGGAACAGGAGAGAAAAGTCTCGGTAAAAAGAAAAAGGAGGACTCTAGGTTACTGCGCTAGAGCCATTTTGGTTGTCATCTGTTTCCTTGGTGACTAAGCTCAGCCCTCAAACCCCCTGGGCTCGAGGATTGTTAGAGAAAACCACGCTATTTTCTGCACCGTCATTTATCACTGTCAGCACATAATGATTCCCCTCGCAGCTCCTTATTGATGTTTGTAATTGCATTATCTCATAAGGGGGGTGGGCGCGGGGTGGTGATCAATGAAACCGAGCCGAGCATTCTGGGGTCATGAGATGCCGAAGTACTATTTGTCCATTTAATACAACAAGCGCTCATTATCTTCACTACTACGCCGAAAGAAAGATTTGATCTGGTCCTCACTGAGAGATAGCCGAATAACGTATTGTTTCATTTGTGTAACCCCTAGTCATGACGGATGAAAGGACGGAAAAACACAAGCGCGAGGAGAAGCAAGAAAAATGAGATAATTTGCATGAACTAAATAATTTTCCTTAACTCGGAAAAATGATATGCGGAATTAAATCGCACAGTGGCATCTGGTTGTTTAGATGCCTTTTGCATTGTGATACGACTTCTGACTCTGATCGGACTGAGTAAACGTTAAGGTCGAAAAGGAAGACGTCAAACTAACATTTATTATAATGAACGGGAGGAGAGGAAATTTTGGAGAAGGGAAGAGTTGTTTGTACATTTCACTCTCGATAAAGATCTGACATCAGTCTGCTTTACCATTCAGTGTGAATTACACGGTCACAAAAGGTATGTTATTCTTGAAAGCATTCCACACGTACACAAATATGCCACAATCTAGCCAAAAGTAACAGTGAAATTTCGAAGCCAGTCTGTACAACGGTGATAGTTCTGGACGTTTGAGTTGATAGATGCGATCCAGGAAAATGAAGTCATGATATCCTATTTCACATTTCAGCTGGCCTTTACTTGGTAAAGCACTCACGTCAAGCGCAGACAGCCAAAAGCGTCATTGTACATAGCAATTAGAAACACTAAAGACAGTTTCTCATTCTCAAAATGTTTAGTTTACTTACAGGCTCGCACCTTTTGAAAATACATTTTGTTGAAGAAAAAAACGATATTGTTTATACACATGCAACTGAAAATTACGAAAACAATCAGCATTTAATATACTGTTGAACTGGTGTTTTTCCCAAAATAGTGCACATATTTTCTCCTTTATTCAATTAATTCTGTCTTAATTCGGAAAGATTCGCACAAAATTGTTTTTGTAGAATTAATTCTCCGTAAATAAAGACCGAAGAGATCCTTGACAAATGTCCTGCTGGGATGTAGTATTTTAAATCTGTGCTATTAAATTTGTAAACAGTTTAAAAACATCGCATACACTAGGCATGGAGAACAATTTAGTTTGCACAATACAAAGCTGCAGCAAAATAAATGCATTCATAATGTAAAATATAAAACATTTTAAAGGGTTATGATTTTACATTTATTTGTATTTTATTTATTATTTGTTCTAGTCAAAATACACCGACCATGTTGTCTCACACCCGAAATCCAAACAGTCTATAATGGTTAATTTGTTAGTGTTTTGGTCGAACAGGTTTAATTATCTAGGGAATTATATGAATACAATAATTGTTTACTGTTATAAAGAATATGTGAATCACGAAGTTTCGTATTTTAATTTACACATTTTTGCTGGAGACGTGGCTATAATCAGTACGTAAACAATTCTAAATACAACATCGAAGTACAATCGAAGTTCTAACAATAAAAAAATAGCGCGTTTGAATCTTGCTGACACCTGTTTAAACGTGTGGTCTTCTCAAACTTATTACGTCGCGGTTTGTTTTGGTATAGATTAATTTCACTCGGAGACTTATAGCTACGGAAAATTAAAACGTAAAACGTGGTATCACTCACTTAACGTAGGCATATATAAATGTATTTAAATATCTTTGAAAGTTTATTGTAACTACATTTACATTCAGGAGGATGACAACAGCCATCGTGTTATAGACGATTGGAATTCCATTCTGAGCGCAGAGAAGCTATTGCTTGCAATGATTGAAGCAGAAACTCCTATGATATTAGGTTGCACACATATTTGCATCACTCCCATTGTTAAGAGACTTCTGTACAATTCTATCAAAATGCACTGTCTACTAAATTAAACAAAATGATGGCGCAATTGACTACGACTGGAGGGGTCAATTTATACAGCTGGTATACACGTGAAAAGACGTATTTTTGGAACATAATTTGTATATGTCCAAGCTGTATATAAGTACGATTTTCGACAAATGCAAAGAATTATACGTCTGTTCACTGCGAAGATAAAATATTTATATTTGTATGTCCGTCTTATTCGTATAAACTAGCGTTTTAAACTTTTAACAGTATATTGTAGTATTGGCATATAAGTATGTAAAGTTTGATATATATACGTCTTGTTCTGTCATTATCTCGGTAATCTTGTGAAACAGACGTACCTACGAAACGAACAACAATGCTGCTACTCTTACCGCAGGCACAGAAAATGTGCGCGAAGCTTGTTAGGCGTAGGCACGGAAACTGGGGTATTACTTTTTACCGCGTCTTCTCCGTAACATTGAGAAATTCTGTCAGCACCTGCATTACTGTGGTAGTGTGGTCGTCTTTCTGATTTTCGCTCCCTATTCCCCTCTCTCCCTAACACTGTCAACCCACCCCGTTCATTTTCTCACTGTCATCCTGTTCCTGTGGTCTGTTTACAGTTGCGGAGAAGGGGAAACATGGATGAATTGAAGGTCACCCTGGCGTTAGGCTGCCAAGGTCAGAGCCGACCGGGCAGCCTCAGGTGTCGGCAGAGGGTACGCCAACTCGGCTCCTCTCCTCACCTGATGAGATCTGATCCAATAATAGCCACCGTGTTAGCCTTTAATGAGACGCCCTGTGGGAGCACGTCGACCCCCACCTGCTCTGCGCGGTAATGCCGACAGAGCCAGAGAATGCCAGGACGCAGTCGGCATCCTCTCCCCTACGTCTTTCTCTTGTTATGAAGTATTACGTTTCTGTTGCACAATAACCACTTATGTTCGCCCGCAGCTTTGATCCTGGTTCGCCCTGGAAAAGCACCTGACAGTGAACTGTGATGTAACCGAACTGAGTCGGGTAACAATACCGCAGTACAGTATGCCCATACACAAGGTGAGGAGCTTTCTTCCAAGGTAGGGGAACAGGATACACAAAGTCTGCTGAAGAACTGTAAACCAGTTAAAACTGCAGTCGCTGTTAGTGGAACAGTCCTAACATAGTCTATCCTACAGAACAATAAAATCGCTTACAAGTTAACCTCAGTGCAAACAAAATTCTGCATCATGTGACATGCAGCGCATTGAACAACACTTGATGTGCTTAAAATGTAGCCGTATTAACAATTTAAAACCTTTCACTTTGTTAACGAAAAAATACGTGATATATGTTTCTTATATATGCTACAGTACGAGTATATTTTCATTGATCATTGATTATTAAAATATCAAGAATAATCTTTGCTATTTCACGAATATTAGTGCTCCTGTCAGATACTAATTAGAAGACCTGATTTTTTCAGTTAGAGATTTTATCGTAATGCAACGTTTACGGTTAAGGACAGGTCAGTCAGTTGTACGATTGTCCTGAAATTCCCTGCTGGGAAATTAAGTGAATGAATGCATTCTCCTTATATCGTACAATAGACATACGGGTAGTAAGCAAGGTGATGTTTTCTTAAAAATATCAGTTACAAAGTGCTTAAAATACCGAGTTTACGACGTTAAGCCCCCTCCCAACCACCCACTCAGCCACTTACAATCAATTAGTCACACGCGTGCAAAAGCTCACCTTCTTGGTTGTGCGTGAGTTTCTAGCTGGATCTAAATTTGACTCCAGAGACCGAATCTGTGTCACCGTATGTTGACCTGTGTGAATACCGCGTATGAGATGTTTGTTTAGTAATTGTGCCGGCGTTAATAGCAAAAGCTTTAGTACATAACACCCTAAAGAAGACGCATCCTGGCATTTTGCTAATTTAACACGCATGAGAATTCTGAAAACTTTAGGTGTTGTCTACGTGGATAAGAACTGAGGTACAGAAGGATAAATATCAGATCAAGTACTCTGAAAATTCTAATAATGTTCAGATACTTGTAGCCATTATTTCTGTATTTTAAATTGTCGCATTTTATTTACATATTATTATTACATTTGTTTTCTCACAGCAAAATAAACGATCCTGTAGAAACTATTCTGTGCATCACTGTGGAAATCAGTCTAATTTGCTGTTACTGAATCAAAAATGTAACCTGAACCTATGAGTACACGTAACCGTTGGTATCGTAGTTAATCCACAAACAATATAGTATTTCTCTCATACAACAAAGGGTTATTTTTTAAGCAAATCGAGAATACATAAAAGTAAAACGTGGTTTAAATATAAAAATAGTCAATGTTATTGGAACCTTTATCATTTTCTTATTTACCCCTGCGTTTTTGCGCAGTTATGCGAAATACGTTGTTGTGGTCCGCTTTGATTTATTAAGACGAAAATATACGAATACTTTGAAATACGGTATATATTGCTGAGTTTTAAGCGATTTAATTATTTTATATAGACCAAGTTGTTTAAAATTTCTGTGAATTTTGCCTTGCGAACAGGTGCAAATAGAAATTTTGACGTAAGTGTAAAGGTTAGCATGGTAGGGCTAATTATAAAATGTTTAGCACCTATAAAATATTTTTTGGCATCACTGAATGAACTGTAAATGTTAAAATATGTACTGGTTGTTTTTGAGAAAGTTTTATGAACGAATAACCTTAATTTTTAAACATTTCAACACGAATGATGAATGTGTGAGCTAATCGATATTGAGTGGGGTACCACGTATTCTCCATTGCTTTGATGTTGCTTGTCCAAACGCACGTATCAAACGCACGATTTTTTGTGACGTGTTTGTCACGTCTCCAAAAAGGGCTTCAGAGCTTTCTTGGCTTTTAAGATTTTTTTATTCTGTACAGGATATCGTCTGGTAAACGTGCGTGCAACCTGGATACTTTCCGAAAGGTCTGTAAAACTTTTATTTACGCATTTAAAGGCTCACAAATACTATGTGTGCCCAAAGTATCTATTAAACTGTGTAACGGCCATAAAGTAACGCGCAAATCACGCCGATGAGCTCGCTATATATATATATATATTGTCTTTCTTCCCCTAGCTCCCTCCACCGCACTCACTGGTTAAAAATGTCAGCGCGGCGCGGTCTCACCTTGTCAATTTTCGAAGCTGTCTTTTCACCTTCACACTGCAACTCGGAGCTCATTAAACATACAGCGAGACATCCTAACTATTGTCAAGTAGTGTCTCCTCATCAGGGTACCGTCAGGCTTAAGGAGCAGAATTCCACCCTTTTACTTTGGTTATTAGAAATATGTTGCCTACACATATTAAATATATAAATAGATATAATTAAACTATTTTACAGTTAAGCGCGGTTCTCCACTATATAAATTATTTTACAGTAAACCACGGTTCTTCACTATGTGTAAACGAAATGAAATGTATGGAAATTTTGGGTAGTGTATTTATACTAATTAATAATTAATTAGTTTGAAGAACTCAGAACCATTGCCCTGTTTTATTCTAGTACACTGAGTTGTTTGTCCTGCAAACCTTCATATTTAATTTTGTTTCTGGATGCAGAAATGTTCTTCCAACGTTACATTTGCTGACATATATATAGATGCATACAGACAAAAGGATGTACGTTTAGGCAGTTCTATTTACCTGCCTTCTCTCGTGTGCTGAACCTTTCACATTTTTCTCTCCTCTGGTTACAGTCATGGTGCATTGTGCTACACTTTGCGGTTTAGAAATTCTCTCTGGCCAAACTAGCTGAACGTGAAGGAAATTCCAGCTCACTGATTGGTTCTTCCTTGAAGCCCTGAAGTTCCTGCCAGAAACTTGGCTTTAGTTCCCTGTCACTAGCCACCACTGGTAAAGAAGAAGACGAGCTGTTTGTGTGGCACAAAAATAAATTAACAGCAATAATAATAATAATTTTGGACACCCAGCTGAGGCTCAGTGGAGCAGGTCAGAGGTTGCCGCCTGGCTGTAGAACAACAACAGATGCCAGGCTGCAGAAGACTTGAGGGGGTGGGTCTTCTACTGTCACTTCTTTTCATAAAAATATGTATTTTAAATTAATTTCTAAATCACAATAAATGGCTCTATAAAGTAGAAATGTTAGTAAGGAAAAATACAATAAAATATGTGGATGGTTGCTTTTCTTTTTTAAACATGCACATGCATGCATACAAATATAGTCACTGGTTTGGTAACCACAGTCAAATTATAAGCATCGTAAGGAAGAGAAGAAAAGGGAATTGTAAAGTCTAAATTCTTCATAGACCCACACAGTGTAGCAATGCTCTTTCCAAGATGGAATTTATGGTCCATAGACAGTTTATGAGGAGAAGTATAGTCGATCAGTGGAGCTGCCTGATTGAACACATGGGAGCAGAGTACACAGGAAGTTCGCTTTTGGAATAATACTTACTCTGATAAAGCCATTCTGCCTTGTGGAGTGAAGCAACAGAGGGTTAGAGAGCCATCGTGAACTTAAACTCAGTACAAGAGGAAGGCAGGGTGCTGTCCTGCTTTGTGTCACAGGTGAGTGCTGTCATTCTGCCGAGGACTTCATATTGATTTTCTGTGTGTGTTGTGTCCTAAAGTTGTCTCCATACTAACTCCTATTATATATGCACCCAAAATGGCCATATGCTCAATGTATTATTGTGATAGTTTTCTGTAAGCACCAGCAGAATTTAAAGCAATTTTTCAAAAATGCTGTATGGTCATAAATGAAATTTATTTGGTAGCGTACAGTTGTAATGTAAGATGTCAGACTCAGCCTTATTGAGTCCATTCCTTGTGATTGTGTAAGCAATACATCAGAGTGTTCCAGTAAAAGCTGTACAATACAACGTTTGACATAATGAAGAATCAGTGGAAAACTGGATTTGTAAACAAGATGTTGTGACGATGCACAACAGCATGGTTTTGCAGAGGATCATGGGAAGCACATGCAGGACTGGTAATTTATGTATTTGGGTGGTAAAGTCTCAGAGTTATGGAACATACACAGGAATTTTGACTGTTTGGAAAAAAACCACTGACTATAATGTGACACAGAGAGACACACAAACATGACTGTATTCTGTCTTTCTGATTTCCTGTTGTCTTAATTTAACAGTCCAAAACCATAAACAGTGAGAATGATTTGAAAGTGGGGGTAAAATTTGATAATGAACAGAGGTTTTCATTACATCTTTTTAGTACTGAAGGAACTGTTTTAAGAAAAGGATTGTTTTGTGAAATTGTGCTCATTTTGCATTTACAGTATTAAAGGTGTGACAACATATACAGTATGGACACACACAGTATAAATGGCAATGTGCCTTTGTGGCAGAATGCTTTGTGATTGACGGATGACAGAGCTGCTGTTGAGCGAGCAGGAGAAGCCTTGTTGAGACTACTGTATATCTGTGAATAAGACTCATAATAGCACAGCAGGTCAATGGGTGGCTCTGCATTTGCTGTACCCTTGCTTATGGAAGCTTGACTTCAGAAGGTCAATAAAACGAATTGGTGGTGTTCACAGATAAATTATGAATTGCACTTTGTATTGTACTTTGATTCTGTGAGCCACAGTTAATGATAGATTCTGTAGTTCTGATACTGATGTCGCTGTAGTTCTCAAAATCACGTTGTTAAATTAATCTGCTGAAACATGTTTTTTAAACTGCCTAGTCTATTATGAAACGTTTAATCCACGTCTACAGAATTAACATTGCACACTGCATTGAATTTGTGATTTTAAAACATTATCAACAAGCAAGTTTATCACAAATAATGATGGTTCCTGAAAACTGGAGGGCAATATCTGACGAATCGTTGTAGGGATCTTTTTTTTTTTTATTTGAGATTCAGTTTATGCCATGGTACAGAATTAAACCCCATTCTGAGAGCCGAAAACACACAGAAAATGCTGTTGACATGCTAGTCTTACAAAACTCTAAGTAAAAATAAATACGATCCCTCTCAAACATAAAAGGGTGGAACTTTTCTGATTACACTTTCCTCCTCTGACAATACCCCCCTACACACACACACACACACACACACACACACACACACACACACACACACACACACACACACACACACACACACACAGAGAGGTCCTCTATAGGGCTTCACTTTTTACATAAAAACCTTTTAGCGTTGGTAAGAACAGCTGAGCCAGGGCTATTGTTAGGCTCTGTGACGGATTAAGTTCAAGAATGTTAGTGTTATCCACTAAAACACTTTTTAATTTATTAGCAACTGTATAAGCGGGGTCACGGCGTTAAATGGGATGTCAATGACTGAAACACAATTTCAAGGTAAATAATAAGCACTAAAACGATGGAGTAATCCGAGGAGAACCTTGTGGAGCTGGGCAGAGAGAGCGCGCCCCGGCCAGGGTCCAAACAGCTCGAATGGAGCAGGATTTACAACCAGAGGGTGCGCTGGGGAGGCCGCCCTGTTATTTACAGTGCCTCTTTCCTGTTTGTCTCTGAGTAATTGGGTTTAATCCGTCCTGAGCGGGTCGTAGTACCTGTTTGGGGGTGTTTCAACGGGCTAGTGCTCTTTGTCAAATGAGTCACAAGGCTTTTGCTTGCACTCCAGTGCAGAAAGGACACTGGACCGGGTGCAGAGGTCACCATCAGTACAGTCTTATATTTAATCTAGATATAGCATGGGCTGTGTATAAAACATAATGTTAAGCACAAATGATGCTGGGGTTCATCCACAGAACAAAATTAACTAAAACATCAAAAATATGCCAGCCCATGCAATTGAGTCACTGTCTTGAAAATGCACAGACATTAATGAGAGGATTCGAGCAGAGTAATTTATGATAATCCACATTAGGTTAACACTCTGCTATCCACCTTTCTTACTATTACTGCATTTCTGTCCATCTTCAAATGGTGTACTGTTCCTCTTAAACGAGCATACTGAGTAGTTGTTTTGAAGATAAACTGTAGCAAGCCCTGTCTATGACCAGGGACTCATCTATCTGTTAATCTGTTTTTCTATGTCCACTGTTTGGCAATCGCCCTCTCCCCCCTATGGCAGCCCACTGTCCAGCACCATGGGCTCTGTAAGCAGGGTAGCTGCAAGTGCCCTCACAGAGCCTGAAAAAAAAATCCTGCCACATTCGGCCCAGTTAGTGCACCGTTCATAAATCACATCACGAACGGTCTGGGCTCCACCAAGGCTGATTTGTGCAGCTGTCTAAGGCTAAGTGGGGCCTGTATGGGGGTAGGGCAGCATTTTGGAAACTGTGGGCAGGGGTAGTTGGACGGGTGGTTAACACACAAGTCCTGTTGCCGTTATTCTTTCTAGCCTAGTCTTATTTCATAGTAAAACGTACCACTGAAGTGAATAAACCCCATTTAAGAGCCAGGGTAGGCTTTAGGAGTGCTGAAAACAGACAGGTCTTGTGGAGCCACCGCATATGAAGACAAACACGAAATAGTCAGTTTGATTCCACCCTTTCCGCTTCTCTCTCCCTGTCTCTCTGTCTGGCTCTCTCTCTCTGTCTGGTGTCAACAGCACCTACCACAGGACATATCTCAAAGGCATGCACACACATAGACAAGCAGTCAAGTTCGTTTTGCCATTTAAATAAGCTGCAGATCAATCGTTTATGTTAGATAAATGCACGTCTTTAGTCTATGTGTTTATCAACACTACTAAAATGAGTGGGGCATGAAGTACAGTACAAATCAGATCAAGATGAATTTAAACACATTGAAACAAGTGGAAATTTTATGCCTGTTTGGGGTTAATATACTGACTTCTAAACTGGATCTGCACTATTTTTAGAGAAAAAAATACTTGTTTATGTTATTGTGACTGAATTTTCAGCTACAAATTTTAAGATAACAGCTCATAAATTGTGAGGGGTGCGTATACGCTCTCTGTTTGAATGGGCTTAACAGAACTAGCATCAAGTCCAGCTGCAACCACAATGACCATCTATTCTGGCATCTTAATGGGTGGCCTCCACATAAACATGGTTATTAAGACTTTACTCTCACCTGCAGTAACACATGCTTTTGCAGTTTAGACTAATTCTGTATGGCCATAGCTAAGTCAGCTTTTCAGTTGTCTGCTTCAGCAAATATCTAAGAGAGTTAAAAACCCAGAAGAGAAGCGCTGTACTTTAATTTGTTTAGAAAGGAGTGCTACTTAACTTTAATTAAGCTTAAGCACAAAATTGTAGGAATGTGTATGTGTACATGTACAGAATACGAGTGTGGCTAGTTCACATTTTGGGGATATGTCCATATCCGTAGTGACTTACAGGACACAAATGCTTCATATTAGCACAATTTGAAATTAAACTGATATTACAACATATAGAAACAGACGGTGGTGTTATATTGCACAGTTAAACATGATTAATTTCCATAAATATTTAAAGCTAGCAATGTACAGTAAAACCATTTAATAAAAAAGAGGGAAAACCAAATGCAGGGAAAATAGCAGGTCATTTATCACATTCATGTCTCTACCAATAGCTCAACCTTTTATCTTTATTTGTTAAAAGTGCAGGTCTGCATTTGAACAAGGGCCACCGGGGAATCAGGCAAGGCACCGCTAAGGTCTGTTTCCACTCAAAACCCAGCTTCCTGTCTATCGTACCTGATTCACGGCAAGCAGACAACAGGCTTCAAATCAGGGCTTAAAAGCAGAGCGTTGGAAGTCAGCAATTTGTGTCAGCCAGTAGGACCCATCAGCAAGTGGCTGTGGACCACTCTGTGCCTGATCCCGCAATGGGAGGGGAAAAGCAGGGGGACAGGAGTGTAGATTAGGAGGAAAAGAGAGTCACAGTCATCCAGCACGAGAACAAAGCGCCTGGATTTCTGTCTTTGATAGTATCCCCTTGACAGATGACCGGCAAAGCCCCCAAATCAAACATGCCTTTAAATGGAAGCCCAAGAGGGACAAAAAGGAGGAAGTGGGCCCTGTGAGCTCACCATGTGACTTGGTGTTTTCAGATTAAGAGAGAAGATTAAACTTTTTTTTTTTTTTTGAAGCAGGCAACTTGAGCTGCTTTGTTAGGGAGTGGGGGAGACTCAAGCTGTTTTGTCCTCAGACCACAAACAGACACTTAATCCTGACAGACAGCAGAACTTGACATCAATTTGTCCCAGGGGGAGAGCCCACAGGCTCCTAGTGACTCACTCTGCCCCGTCGTTCTTCCTCCTTTTTTCTAAACTCCATCTTTTTTCGTTCACTGTCCAATGCCAGAGTAATAAATCCGTGCCGGTGTGCCTCTGGGCCATATGCTGTAACTCATGGGCACTTTTAGAAAGGGTCACATGCAGGTCCTGTAGCTATTCTGACATAGATTGCTAAAAAAGCCCAAAACGCTATAAACTAAGAATTTTGGGTCTTCGGTAAGGTAAAAGTGTGCTATATTGTTGTGCATTTTGTTTGAGATTGAACATTACGTACACTGTTCTTATAGAAAGAATCTATATATCTGATGTCAGATTTTAAAAAGTACCAATCAAGAAATCCACTGCAATGTCCCACTAAAAAGTGCAGTTTTATTTCAAAGATAGCAACAGGAGTTGAAAAGCACTTGCATGGTCCTAGGACAGCTTAGTGATGGTGGTGGGGGGCATCGGTTTCCTCTTGCTTGTCCATGCTCCATCTGTGCTGAAGAGTGAGGCCAAAATACAGGTACAGGGAGGAAGGGGGAAAAATGTTTTTTTTTTCTTTCGCCCAAGGCAGAATGCAAAAAAATCTGACATCAGAGAGAGGACACACTGTCTTGTAAAACATATTCACTTTATAGTAGGGCCATAAAACATGCTAATTTAAAAGTTGTTTTCAGTAACAAAGGAAAATATTTCCCGTCTCTACAAGTTGGTGTGTATTTCATCTCAGAGCAGAAACACAGCTCAGGTAGGGCCTGTCAATGAGCAGGCAGAGAAATGGGAAGGTACGCTGACAGGTCTGTGTTGAAGGCTCAGATCTTGACGAACAGGAAGTTCAGCTGAATCCTCAGTTCAAAGAGCGATCTGAATAGCTTCACATCTCTTCAGGATGTTCTGCCAACTTTGAGGGTGCGACGATAGTGACAAGGCTGTCAGGAGTGCAGGAAGTGCTTGTGTAGCCATTAGTATAGACCTCACTGTTCATCCGAACAATCACTCATCATGAATCTTCTACATCCTCCACAGGTTTGGCCATTGTCTGCTTTTAGCATGGGTTGCACCTACTTAGCCTATAATTTGTTGGTGGTGATAAGCATACTCATCATTCCTCAACAACATAAACTTAAATATGAGGCGTTTTATTTTATGGCTTGCCAAAGAGATATCTCCATCACTTATTAAGACAGGAGCCGTGTGATTGTGCTGTCAGTCACAGAGTGTGTCATTTTGAAATGTAAACATCCCAGATGTTACATGTTGGAATTCTTCCACAACCTCATCACAGATTTTCTTTTATTTTAATGAGTTTTATTTGAAGTTTTGAAGGAGGTTGCTCTGAGATATTTATGTACATGCATGTATAATATGTCAGGCAGCCCCACCCCATGGACAGTGAAGTCCTCAAACACTTCTCATGGATTCCACAACATGAAGTCTCAAGATTTATTTCTTTAATGCAAACCAGCGTGTATGAAATGCTTCATGTTGCAGTGAAGATTTATTGTTGGTCCGATCTCAAACTGTGAATGCTCTGTGTGGCCTGCTTGCACAATGAATGGACGTGAATTCAGCTACCAGCATCTGTCACAAAAGTAAAATTTAAGTATGCAATGCACCCATACAGACAAACAGAAATCACAACAAAACAAGTACAACCTTCACATTCCATTGAGGTCAAGCGGTTCATCAAATCCACTGGTTTCTGGTTTGAATTTCACAGCTATTACGACAAGGCGCTGTTTTAGTAGGTTCACTTGCCTCAGCTTGGGACATGAAGCCTTTATGTTAATATCTCACCCACACCATGGCCTTGTGGAGAAATGAACCCAAGAAAAACCAACCCAGGCCAGACAAACGTGTCAAAATGGGGTTCTGTTATCTGGGAGGAGTCCCACAGAGCCAGACATGAGGTAGAAGGGTGATAAATCCATGTTTTATTGCCACAAAATTCCAGCTTTTCTCCCAGTCTGATGTCTCCCGGTGATCTTGGGCCTGTTTGGCTCTGATTAAAGTTTGGCCTGCATGGTCCCTCCTATGGACAAAAGAACTGAAGGGATGAAACAGTGGCAAGTATTGTAGAAAAATCAAATGGTTGGAAGAGAGAGAGAGAGAGAAAGGAAGAACACTAATCATAATCAATCTGTTCAGAGGTAGAGGGGAGCTGGAGCAACTCAGAGTGTACAGGGGTGGGTTGTGTTCAGCCATGGCAGGGGGGTGTCTGTGTCATTAGCATACCAGTCCACACACACCTGCTTCAGGAGAACACCTGCCAGGTAGCTCTGTTGTCACCTCATCACTAAATGACAGCAACAGTCTTCATGCTATGGCTTCTAAGACTAGGATAAAGGCCATCCTGGTGGTAGGTCAGCCAGAGGCATGGCGGCCCCTGCAGGGATAATTGCACACTGTGGGCAAACAGTTATGGTCAAATCTCAGCAGGCATGTTGTGGACATGGCTCACTGGGCATCTGTGAGGGCAGTGGAGGTTTATGAGCAAATGTACATGCACACGTGGTTACAGATAGGACTGCAGCACCAGTTGTTTCTTGTCAGTGAACATAAAAAAGAAATTAGCTGGATTAGTTTTAGTTTTCTTTTGTTACCAAGAACATTTTGATGAAAGGCAAACAATTATGTGAAGCTGGTAGTTGTTGCCTGAATCTTTCTGTGTAGTTGTCAGCCAAGAGCTGGTTTTCATTTGTCTGTTAGATCCGAAATTATTCAGTTTCATTTGTTATATTTTAAAAGCACATTTCCAATGAAGGAATGCACTTTAAGTGGGTGAATGTGAAGTCTCATCTTTGTGTGAATGTAAATGTTAGAACACAGAAGCAGGTCCACCAAACAATTGGCATTGCCCAAAATTTTCTCTAAATGACTGGCTATTATTATTGTTTGGCGGCATGGTGGTGTGGTGGTTAGCATCGTTGCACACACCTCCAGATGAGGGGTTTGGTTCCTGACTCAGGCCTGTATGCGTGGAGATTGTGTGTTTTCTCCATGCTTGGTGGGGTTTCTCTGGGTTCTCCAGTTTCCTCCCACAGTCCAAAGACATGCAGGTTATGTTAGTTGGTGTTTCCAAATAGCCTTTTTTGTTTGTGCGTGTGCTTGGGTGTGTCTGACAACGGATGGATCGACGCAATGATTGGTAATCCTTCAGCTGCATCGGTGGCGGTGTCTCTGCCATCCAGCAGACCCTGCATTAGTGTGGGACTAATACTAGGAAGTAGTAGATTGGCTATTGGTATCTGCTGGTAACTTATATATGTGCATTACGACTTCATAGTCAGATTCTAACAAGTAATTCATGAAATTTTCCCTGGGGAGTGAGAGGGGGTAATTAGACTCTATCGCTAATCCTACCTGATGAGGATCTACCCCATTATGACCCGTGTTGACTGTATTTATATTGATTGGTAGTTATTGTGTCTCTCTCACCTGTACTAATATTGACAGTGATCTACATAACTGGCGTTTTAACATGCATAACTATCATGCATGTAACACACCAGCCATCAATCCCATAACAAAACAGCAACTGAACCAGATACATTTCTTTTATTCAACAGACACTTTTATCCAAAGCGACTTACAACATTTCAGATACATGTCACAATGAGCTACCGCTAGGTGTCTTTCTCAGGGACACACCTGGTGGCTAGGCTGGGATTCAAACCAGGAGACTTCTGCATCCCAGCCTGATGTTCTACCCATTGAGCAACAGGTCTTTGCACCTGTTTTATTAAAACAGGTAAATTGAAATGTTAAAGCATGTGCTATTAATAATCCCTTTGTCCAGAATGTACCACTTTGCAGGGCCTTTCACCATCCCGCTACATCTTACTTCATATCCAACAGGGTGGTGATCATGGTACTGTGGCTACAGCTGGTTCGGTCAGGCCATGTGGGCAGGCTGTTACACAGAGCCCTCATCTACCTACCAGTTGTACCCACATGCCCAGGTGTCCTGGCAGGACTGCATGTACTAGGCATCCAAACATAATCTATAAAGATGTACGCTATACATGAAAAAAAAAGGTCAGTATACATAACGTAGAAAGCATGACTGAATTAATAAATAGAAATTAGTGTAACTGTGCCTGATTTCAGGTGTGTGACCTTACGTGTGATCTTATTTTGATCTTATGTGTGTGATCTTATTTTGTTAATCAGTTATTTCTCATGTTCCTCACCTGCAAAGTGCTTTTTAGACAATTGTCTGCTAAATGTATAACTGTAAATAAATGAAACTTGAAATGTAAGTATGTACTATATGCATGTAGGTAAAAACCATTTTATGTGCGTATCACCTGCCCTCACAGTTATGTCATTTATATGGTCCATTTATATTTTTTAACATTGCTCACTTTCACAGTTTAGCTCTGCATGGACTTGGGTGTTTTGTATTATGAGAGCTACAGATTTGCAGCTTAATACAGGACAGTTGTGCAGTGTAGGAGGTTTAATGTCCTAGTGTCAGGCTCATAAGAACTGGCTGTATCTTTAGAACAAAGGCTACTATGTTAATAATCATTGCCCTTAATGTCTTATGATTTATTCAAATGAGGTTTTCCTTCTCAATATTAATCCATGCCAATGTAAAATCCTCTTGTTTTAATCGATGCCAGCATATAGGCTACATCTGGAAACTAATTAATCGTGTACTTCATAATCCAATTACTGCACTCTTGATAAACTTACAGGCTGCTAATGGCATAATCTGAATAAAACATGAACATGATATTATGTATGTAATGAAAACAAAAATGTTTCAATGTTTTTGTAATGTTCAGAGAAATGAAGAACAGAATTTCAAACTGGAAAGTAATGTTAAATTACATTAATAACAATATATAAATTAACTGCTTAATAACATGTGTTTTAAGATTCAGAATTAAGACAGACATATTTACCATTGATGATGTTGTGTTAAAATGTTTTATGATTACATTTACATTTTTTATTTACTTGCAACTGTCAAAAAATGTTTAAGCAAACAGGGATAAAAAAAAACAATGGACTATCTGTTGTATGTGGACATGTGTTTACAATGTAGCCTTACTATAATATACCAGATGTCTAATTGTAATAGCGCAATACCTCGTAATCCCATTTTTGTAAGTATTCAATTACAAAATCAGTCAGTTTCAGTTCTTGAAACTTGAAACAAGCGTTTTGAAGTCACAGTACACAAGAATGTATTATGAAATGTGTCATGCTGAGTGAATCCAAATGTTTAACGACAATAAAGAAATTACATAACTCAGACAATCTTAGTATAGTTTAGAAATTCCATCAAAGAAAAAAAAACGAGGTCAAACCATTAGATAAGTAGTTAATAACAGCAGGGCGCCTTGAACTGTTGTACGTGTAGTTACTTGTCACTCGTTCTCCGTTTTAATGAATTTTAATAGCTAAGATGCGCTGTGGAAGTCATTTTGATATTTAATACTTAATGCTTACTACTTTTTACTTTTTAACACCGTTTAATTATTTGAACGTTAATGTGCTGTTCCCGGTCTTCTGCCCTTCCATCGTGAGTCGCCTGGTACATATAAAGATGCCCCTAACCTACAAGGTTGTGGAAACAGCTACCAGAGTGGGCGCATGATGATGTGATGGGTGTAAACTGCTCGCTCGATCTTGGTCTCTGATACAGTGATTTTTAAATTATACGTATAACTATCACTGTAAGACATTACCATTTTGAAATGTTATTTAGTGTTGTTTCACGCGTCACTAAACAAGTGTAACAGAAAAAATTAAAACGGAACTGATATTACGAAAATTAAAACGCTGCTGAAAAACACAACTACTCGTGTTTTAAAGCACTTAAAACGTTGTAATGTGTTCTACAGAGAAGTGCTTTAATGATTGATTGTCGGGGCAGTAACAATAGAAAAACTACTGGAAATTACAAGTAATTTTCCTACAGCGCAAATTACTAGAACTTCAAAAATTATAACTGCATATTTCACCACATGTGACGTGACAGATTAAAGGACAAATAGCATGTCGTCCAGGTTTGAAACTAATATTTTCAAAATATGGTATTGAAGAGCGAATAAGTAACAAAAATGAACCAGCCCTTTTTTGCACGTTTTAAGTTTAAAACATTTTTTTGCTGTTACGTAAACAGATTTTGGAAGAAATTGGCTATTGATATATTGACAATTTTTAAATAATTGTTGCCAATTAACACTATTCGTAGTATTTAAATAATATGTACTACAAGTGATACACACACACACTTTTGATATCTGTATGTAGCTTTCTTCGTAATTTTAAAACTGAGTGTTTGACTGCTGCTTCCAGCTCCATAACGACAATCAGTCGCAGGTGATACAGGGTAAGTGATTTAGGATAATCTGGCGTCATGGCAGGACGCAGAAACTCTGATCAATAACGACGGACCACACGGACTCACAGACTCATTAGGAAAAGCAAACAGTCTGATGCTGACTGCCATTTCAGGGCGTTTCGGAGGCGTTTTGTTGTCAGTCAAAAATCACTTCACCTCTGACATCTTCGTCTCAGCAATACATGTCTAGGTTTGCGAACCTTGCAATTTTGTATGTATGTTCTTCGTATGTTACCCACATATTTACCGATTCATTCAGTTAAACCTCTGTTACTCAGGAATTACCGACTGTTTTTTTATTTTTATCTTAAATTTTTACACGAATCAATTTTTCCAGATTAGGAAATATGTACCAAAAGAAAATATGCACTCTGCAGCGGAAGAACGCACAATGAACACTAGATATAATGCCACAAGACAGTGTAACTTATAGGTTTAGGAGAAGGTGAGTTTTGTCAAGTGACAATGTATGGGCTGTCGAGCTGAGGTGGATGCGTAGGTGTAGGCTATGTATGTGCGTGTGATTGTCTCGAGATAGAAGTAGTCGGAGGTGATGGTGATATTGGTGTCTGTGTGGGGCGGTGCTTTAAATGAGCGAATTTATTTTGATAATCGTCTTTCTGCGTCAAGCGTTTTGCTGTCTTTGTCAAAATGAATGACAACAACTTGGCACAGGCTCTAGGAGCCACAGTCGGCATTGACAAGAGAATAATCAGGGGCGCAGAGATGCTCATTATGAGCGCAGAACTCATCAGAGCGACCCGGGGAAGAGACCTCTCTCCTGTCACTATTTGTCAGCGGGACAAGGGCTACCGCGAGGGCCGGCTGACAGGTAATTTCAACAATAACAATTACTCCGATTACTGGTGTCATAAACAATTCGCCCCAGGCAGGGCAATAACAAAGCTTTATAATTCCCAGCCATATAAATAAATGCCAGCAGGTAACAAGCAATTTAACAGTGGAGCAATCTCCCCCCCCCCCCCCAAAAACGATGCTTGTGTTATTGTTGTGGGCGAATACTGAAATTAGGGAAAACATAAGAAAGCGATACTACAACGAAAACATACGTGTAGACAAAACCAAAGCAAAGACAAAAAGAGCAACATTGCTGAACCACGAAATAAATTTATAATAAATAATGTCTGTTATAATAAAAGTTTAAATATTGCTTACTGGCTCGCCACATGTAAACACGCAGTTATGAAAACATTAATGTAGGCTGATAGTACGGGTACCAATTTTGGATTTGGCATTTACTAGCCATAGGTGGAATTCATGCTGACTTAAATGTCTATGAAACTTATTGAGTATCAGTAACGCAGACGAGTTAGTATAAATAAGATTAAGAAATTTTATGACACTCAGAAGCGCAGCAGTTCCCTACTTTCGAAGAATATCTTCGCAAGATCGTTTAAAAATTTAAGGTAGTGATGACTGAACCTAAAACTGGAACTTGTTTAAAATATATAGCGTATTTTATCATTTGGATGCAGGTGGTACATGAAAAAAATCCCATGTGCTCTCCTTCATATTCTTTCAATTTAAACTAACCATAAAGAATGATGGATTTATTGCACGACCTTTTGCTAGCAGCCTTGCGAGTCACGTTCCTGCGCACCCAACTCAATGGGAACCAAAAATGTCCTCTCTCTCCGTCTAGAAAAACAACCGAGGACCCGGTTAACCCTGCAGCACTTAGAGAATTTCAAAATCCCTAATTAGGAGAGCTGTGGAACAATTAACGCGTGTCAAAGTCGACACCGTCGAGTGCCAATATATTTTTCTCACTAAAAATTAATGGCCTTTTTTTCTTCGTCGTCCTTATTTGTGCACCCTAAGGCAACGAGAACTCGAATGTCCTGGCTCAGGACTGTCGCAAGTCTAAGCAGCTTGGTAATTACCAAGCGGCACGTTTGCAGCAGCCTTTTTTAACGCTCGCCACATACAGTTAATCAACAGTTAAATTAGGCTCCCCCTCCCCGACAACGGGTAACATCAGTACTCCTGAGCGAAAAACAATTGCAACAACAAAGAGCACATATTTTAGATACGCGCACGCTCTCACTTAAGAACAGCCTCGAAGTTATTTTTGTAAATCGTTCTGTTTCTTATGTGTTTCATGACTGTTTTAGTACAGTGCAAGGTTAGGATCTAAAACCTGGAATCGTTAAAACAGAAAAATTAATTACAGCCACAAAAAATAACGATATACGGTTATAGTAAATACATATAAATTAGCAATCATTTTATACTAACGATACTTGCCAGTAAGACATAAAATAATACATTTTAACTGTATTCTGTGATGTATATAATTCATTAAAATTAAAGAGTATTCGAAAATTTAAGTTTCAATTCTAATATGGTTTTGAAATAAATTCACATCATATCTACATAATACGCAGATATTTATAGAAAGTGTACTTAATAATGAAATATCAAAAGACAATAAAACCTATTTACAAACTGAGGGAACCTAAATAAATAAATAAATAAATAGATAAACATGCTGCTTCAAAATAGCTTGAAATAAGGCAAAAGAATTATAATTATTATTAATAATAATAATAATAATAATAATAATAATGTGCCTGTAGTTATAGAGTATATTATTGGATAGATCACTGAATAGGATCAACCAAACATTAGAGGTTCATTATCAGCATCATCTCAGAGTTATTTGGAAACACCAGTTTATAGTTCCATCTCTAACTTCAAACCTTGCTCGGCAAAAGTGGGCTGGTGATGTTTTCGTATTTATTTAAAATGGTATTCCCACAAACCGTATCGGCATTCAGAAATAAGACGCAGTTACCACAACATACATCTAATAAAATGTGGGCTGTGCCGGATCTAGTACAGGCCAAGACGTTTCAGAAACCTCTATAGATAATTTGTCTTGAGTCTGAGTTCTCCCATTTATATTACGTTTAATTGAATGTGTGTGACAAAAAAAATAAAACATTTTGTTTCTGCGTGCCTCTTGCTGCTGAAGGTGTAATAGTTTGGGGCGATTAAACAGCAAACAGAAAGACTTACTTCATTTCTGAAAATAAATTAGTCTGCTTTCAGTAAAAATTCATTCAGGTACTGTAATAATATTATAATAAGACATCAAGTATTTTTTCAGTTGTTTTTCTTTAATTCCTTCCTTATATAATTTATACTTCATTTGAAACAGCTGCAATTATATATATATATATATATATATATATATATATTTTTTTTTTTACAAATGATACATAAAAACAATATATAATAAATGTAAATTTATAAAAATTAATTTTCCTAAATTGCTGTTATGAGGTATGTGGCCATATTAGTTTTAAAATCTAGAATAGAATTGTATTGTTACAAAGCATCCAGTTTTAGAAAATCAGCTCCTTTTAAATAATAATAAAATAGATCAACAAATATGCAATATCCACCTTTTCTAAAACAAAATGTTATACATGACAAAATCAAGAATAAAATACATTTTCTGAATTAAAAAAAAAATGTTTTCCTGAACATGAAGAATATAGCATGCTCAGTACTGAGCTGCAGAAGACAATCCAAAATAAAAGGCTGGAGAGGAGGTTAACACTATCGCCCCGAATTCCCACAGACCAGTGGGCCACTTTGAAGCTTTCAATGGACATAAAGAAACAATAGCCAGTTAGCACATTAACTTAACTGGAGGATGAAAAAGGTGCTTTTGTTACCATTTCGATTATGAAAGCTGCCCCATCGTCCGGCTACAGGCACGCCACGCAGACACTCGGGATTCTCTCCTGTCTTTCTGCTTGGGATCCTCTTGGTTGTGCATCTCATTTGCATACATTTCTGCCTTGCCATGGCGCCCTTCAGCTCATTAAGTCTTCCTCTCGCAGGCTCTCAGAGTCACGCTGGGGCAGACGCGTACCTGCGGCGACTGAGGACGCTGCCTGAAGAGGAAAAAAGGGAATAAAAAGTGGGGGTAAAGGCAACAATTTCTTCATGAGAAAAGCAAAATGCACAAAGGGGGGGGGGGGGGGGGGGGGGGGGGGGGGGGGGGGGGGGGGGGGGGGGGGGGGGGGGGGGGGGGGGGGGGGG